>JAMPIV010000241.1:97500-119251 GCA_024509875.1 Oreohelix idahoensis | reverse complement strand
TTGTAATGCTCGGTGTTATTGTGTCGTAATGCGCCACAGAAAAACGATCAGGTTATCAGTAGCTGACTTCTGGCAATGTCCAATGTGCAGGTTTATGACCCAGAAATCTGGCCTACCACATTGATAAAGTCTTACTGTGTTAAAGGGACGTACATCTTCGACATCACGATTACAGTCACTTGAACAGGTTGGCAAAAAATCATCGTAAAACTTAAAAATGGTGACAATATCAGATGCACATTTAAAGTGGCATGTAAATATAATGGAACGATAGTAAGCAAGCACTCAATATCTGGGTTTTTTTTGCCCCCTATCGTCTCATGCTTCAACTGACTAATCGTGTCCAGTTTAAGGTGGATACATAATCATCCGAACAGTGGTTCACTGTTCAGAACCTTTTCCTGGCTAAGTTTCCTCCAAGCCGTAAATTCATTCAAATGTTTACATAGCAACAATGTTAAAACCACAGTAGTGGGTTTGTCATAATTATAATAGGAATCTCTGTACCATCATCAGAATAATAAGACCTTTTCCTGTTTCTCACGACGATGATCCGCTTACAATGGCGGGATCCAAAAAATGGCTCCTCCTTCCGTGAGCTTCGCTCACCCTAGATGAGAAAGTTTATTTCAGCAGCAATTAATTCGTAATTAAATGTCCTCATTGTGTCTTCTATAGCCTTTCTGGCTATCAATAAGGCTGGATACATCAAGTAATCTAGTGCCTGCCCTAGCTAACAGAGTCAAATCTTCATCCCCCCCCCTGGTGGGTTAAAATAAAATTTTTTTTCAACAATCCTAGATATACGAAAATACGTCTCTCATCTAGGCTATTGCAAATAAGTTCAGCAAAAAAGGTTTTGGTTTGTACCTGGCTTTAGGAAAAACACACACTAGCGAATAACGGCAAACGCCATACCTTGTCGTTAAAAATCAACATTAGGTAGAGTCTCTGATACTACAGTCAAATCACAGAGGAAACGAATCTCCTTTCCTAAGAATAAATCACAGAGATCAATCTTCAGCAACATTTCTAGTCAGAAACCAGGACCATAGCAACGACGACAGTGACAGAAGTCTTCTCTTTCGACACCCCCAAATCGACGCCATGCGCAGATAAATGCCTTTGACGCCCAGAGTTCAGCTCCAAAAAGATACCGACATAGAAATAACAAAAGATACAAATATAGAATACGACCGAATCACCCTTAGATAGTTCAAGGAATAAATATAAATTCGGGCCATAAACAGTTTTTAAGCAAGACCAATCTGTATCTGGCCAAACAAAGACGCAGAATGACGTAGTATCTAGTAATCATACTCGCAGATTAGTGACACAAAAACAGATAACCCATATAACCGGAAGGATAACGATCGTTCAATCAGGTTTCTGTCCCTTAGACCTAAAAATCATTGATTCTGAATTAAAAAACCGTTTTCAATCGGAACAAATAGTTATACTTTACATTTTGTATGCCCTACCAACAGTATTCTGTGCGTCACAGACTACCACTCAAAAGAATCTGTTGCGCAACAACCGACCGTCTAGTATAATCAACCGGTTTGTTCGAACCCTCTGATATAATCAAACTAGTTGTCGACCCTCTGTAAATAAATCCACCCAACCGGTTGCAGATCCCACTGGTAAAATTAACCACGGTGCAGAACCCTGCTGGTAAATTTAACCGGGTGCCAACCCTCTGGTAAAAATTAACCGGATTGATCGAACCTCTGGTATAATTAATATGGTTTGCCGACCCTTCTGGGTAAAATTAACCAGTTGTCGACCCTGATTCTGACCTTATTTAAGGCTCGCGTCGACAAGGTAGAAAGGAAAGGTTGGGAACATTTTCGATGAGAAGTATGGCAGTAAATAAAAGGGATCTTACGTGTTAGAGTGATCACAAAAATTAATCACGTAATATGACGGCTGGTCGAATAGACATGATTCATCGAGTAATCTTCCGTTACAGAAAGTCCCAAAATTATTTATGCAATTTTAACGTATACTGGTGATAACAACTAATCATGTAATGCTCGTCTACGCGATTATTATAATTACTCAAGTAATCATCCACAACAGAGTATCTACGACAAAATAATATAAAGTGTATGCTGCCTCTTCATCACCTGGACACCTTCAGTACTCGAAATCCTCCTGTCAGACAATCAAGTCCTCCCGTGTCGCCCTCACCCTTTCATTTCTGGCTTCAGCTCTGTTTCTCCGTTTATTCTGTGTCGTCTCTTTCTACCTCCTTTTACCATGGGAATAATCTTACGCTTCTTATAATTGCAATTAATCATGTAATCTTACACTACTGTTGCTAATTTAATGCATCCTCAGGGGAAGTAATCGTTCAACAACACGATGGCAAACTTTATAGTGAAATTCACTTGTTCTAGTCTCTTGCTGAAAACATATTTAACCTTTAAGAAACGCATTACTATTTTTATTTGTTCTTAGGTTTACCCCAACGTTGTCTAATTCGAGATATAATGTTAGTCAAAAAAGGTAAAGAATCCCGTTTATACGACCATTGAGGCATATTGTTGAATATGATGTTAGGCTCATATTTTCTTGACCATCGACACACTAGAGGGGATGTGGTCAGCATCACGCCACCGGCCAATGGTTAGCCAACCTTCAAGTAGAGGCTTTTTTCTTATTTGTCTTTTACTTTCAGTGGCAAGAATAATATTAGGATACGGCTGATATCATGAAAGGGGTGTTAACTTTCATAATATGGACAGATGGCAGCACAGAACAGGTATCATAGGATAATAATTATCATAAGAATTGCAGATGTAGTGATAGTGCAAATGTTATGAAAGTGCAGGTTTTATGAGAGCTTGAAATCAGCAGGGATGTGAAAATTAAGAGAAGGAAAATATCAGAATGTTTGTATGTTTATGTATGTGTACTTAACTCTTTTCAGATAGTTTTCAGAAAAAAAACCCCACATACTCGATCATACATGGAATCTTCTTCCTTTTCTACAAGTACTAAGCCTGGTGGCGTGGCGATCCAGTCTCTCCACAACTTCCTGTCTCCAATATTGTTTATCAATTCTATTGTTTACCTCTCCATGCCATGATGCCAAACTGTCCAGCATCTTCTGTCTTTGGCGTCACCTACCTCTTTTTGCCGCCAATATTTCCTGTTGTCACAATAACTTCCATAGATGGAATACTTATCAAATTACTGATGGCCTCTAGTGCCCCTTATGTTTGAGACACGAGCGGACTACCACTAATCTGGGCCCCCGGGAAATTAATGATCGATACTTGACAGTTGATTAAGCTCAATGGAGGCTAGAGGAGAGTGGGCCATTTACTGATTTTTGTGCTCTTGGGCATTGCCCGATAGCCTGACAGCTCAGTTCACCTACGGTTTGCAATAACGTGGAGTATACACGAGTTGGTAGGAATATTCACGGTGAAGAGTGAGCGGGAGTGACAGAGATACGGCAAATACAGATAGACAGACATGGCAACACAGGTGAACTGAGACAGACAAAGAGTAAAGAGATAGTGAGGTAACATTTGAGTTACATTCTTTGTTTGTTGGTTACTTACTTACTTAGTCGTTCCTCTTTTATCGTGAGATGTACATGTTTGAAAGAGAGAGCGCCATACTATCCTCTCGGCTGTCTTCCTCCTGGCCTGGTTCCATTCTAGTCCTCGGTCGTTCAGAGATTGTCTAATGTTGCCCTCCCAGCGAACTCTGTCTGGGTCGTCCTGGAGGTCTGGATCCCTGGCTCTTAGTTTCCCATACTTGTTGTGGTAGCCGATCTTGATGCTTGTTGGTTCGTTTGTTTATTCATCAAATCTCTCACACCTTCACACATACTTACTATGTCTCTTTTCCTGAAAGAAACATTTATGGACAAACTGCCAAAAGAAAACAAGCATCACTTGCGGCAGAGTTCATTACAACAAACTCACCTTCTAGGTAATATTAATTTTTTTTAAATCTTCCGATAGAAAGAATAGAACTTATGTTCGCTGGAGGAAAAGTTGCCTGGTTCGAAACCCTGTCGTATCGCATTCCATTCTATACAGCTGTAGTAAATGTGTACACTGAATTAGAGTAGGCAAACTCACCGAGGAATGGAACCGGTCACTCCACCTCATAAAGATGAGAACTAGCCTAGAATAGTAAAATCTCTAACGTTTCTCTCTCCTACGGCAACATTTACTATGCAACTACATTAACCTTTACATCTACCTCATGCATGTCGTAAGAGGCGACTAATGTTATGGTACTGCATAGGGATGCCAACCTCATAATGTAAACAAAATGCTACAGATACAACCGCTGCAAGACACCCCCCCTCATAAAGGCTATAGTATAGGCTTCCTACAAGGGGGTCAGCTACAATAGTAGCACCGTGCTCAAAAGGGAGCAAAAAGAAAAGTGAATGAATGTTTGATAGCAAAGATTTCTCAGTTGAACGGTTGATATAATATTCACTAGACCTAAGGGTCTTTTATATTTGGACATGCGCCCTAATATAACCGACTGGGTTGAACAGGACGCGCCTCGTTAAAACGAGACAAAATTTTTACATTAAAAAAAAAAGTTGAACGGTAATAAACGTACCCATCATGCTCTGCCATAAACGCAAGGGAAAAAAAACACACTCACACACACATCAAGAAATTGGAATGTAGAGCTTCATTAGTCCATGTCCAACTACATTATCCGGCATGTCTCACGTATCACATAATCGATAACATCGAGGTAAGAAACTAGCTTGATTTAAAACCTGGTGAATATGGTCTATCTTTAATTAATTTCTCACAGCATTGATTTTTAAGAGATGTGGGACGGGATGAAGGGTAAAGACGGAGGGTGGGGAAAGGGGCGTGGAGAACAACAGTAATGACGGTAATGTTGAGAACGCTAATTATGTCCGCTGTTTCTTGGTGGGGGTAAACGAGAAGAGGTCATGGATGTCTTTACTTTGGAAAGACCTTGAGTGGACGGCACAGGACAGAAGAAATTAGCATGAATTTGTTGAAGGTATATGGTGTTTGAGGAGCTGACGGGTTATGGTGTTTGAGGAGCTGACGGGTTATGGGGTTATGTGTTTTTTAGGAGCTGACGGGTTATGGTGTTTGAGGAGCTGACGGATTATGGTGTTTGAGGAGCTGACGGGTTACGGTGTTTGAGGAGCTGACGGGTTACGGTGTTTGAGGAGCTGACGGGTTATGGTGTTTTAGGAGCTGGCGGGTTATGGTGTTTGAGGAGCTGACGGGTTATGGTGTTTGAGGAGCTGACGGGTTATGGTGTTTGAGGAGCTGACGGGTTATGGTGTTTGAGGAGCTGACGGGTTATGGATACTAAAAAAATAGGCAAGACAGTCTCATTGTAGATATTGCCGTAGGGTAGTCAGTGTTAGAGACTTCACTGTACTATGTCCAGCTTCCAGAGATGGATGACCAGTTCCCTTCCTAGCCGCATTTGCCTTCCCTAACTCAAGAGCAGTATCATGTAACAATTTATGGTTGCGTTGACCGGAGTGTGACCAATTTTCTATGATTCACTTCCCTATGTCAAGATTGGTTTTATATAATACCGAAGAACTCTCTTTCTTACTTCCATTGATAAAGAGTTGTTGTAGGAAGACTATTTAAATTTGGGAATGATATTGATCGGTTATTATTTGAAATAAATTCGATAATTTGTAATCGGGTTTCTACAATCGGATGGAAGAATTGTCTTCAACGGTTCCAAATCTTTACAAAACATGTTGCCATGTACTTACTTACTTACTTAGTCGTTCCCCTTCTACCGTGAGGTGTAGAGGTTTGGAAGAGAGAGCGCCAGACTATCCTATCGGCTGTCTTCCTCCTGGCCTGGTTCCATTCTAGTCCTCGATCCTTCAAAGATTGTCTAATGTTGTCCTCCCAGCGGACTCTGGGTCGTCCTCGGGGTCTGGATCCTTGGCTCTTTGTTTCCCATGCTTGTCGTGGTATCCGATCTTCTCCCATTCTGCAGACATGGCCAAACCATCTTAATTGGGACTGTTCTACTTGGGTCTGCAGGGGGTAGGATTTAAGGCCTTGACGTATCGTCTGGTTGCGTACCATGTCTCTTCTTGTTTCTTCAACCACCTTCCTCAGATACCTCATTTCTGAGGTTTGGATCTGGCTTTTATTGGTTGTAGTCATTGCCCATGACTCGCATCCGTATGTCAAGACTGGGACATAGGTGGAGCGGTATACAGCCATCTTCGTTTTCTTACCAACCTCTCTCTTGCTGAGGAATCCTCGATTTATGGCCTGAAAAATTCTCCCAGCTGCTGCTTTTCGAGTGGCCAACTCTTCTTTGATGCCTCCCTTTCGGTCTATAATAGCTCCGAGGTATTTAAAGTGGTCGACCTGCTCCAGGACCTGTTCTCCCAGCTTAATCTGATGTTTTCTTTCTTCTCGTGATATCACTATGGATTTTGTTTTAGAGCTGCTTATGACCATCCCTCTCTTCTCCAGCTCTTCCTTCCAGACTTGCAGGTTGGATTGGAGATGTGCCTCTGATTTAGCAATCAGGGCAACATCATCAGCAAATGCCA
This sequence comes from Oreohelix idahoensis, assembly GCA_024509875.1. Classification (NCBI taxonomy): domain Eukaryota; kingdom Metazoa; phylum Mollusca; class Gastropoda; order Stylommatophora; family Oreohelicidae; genus Oreohelix; species Oreohelix idahoensis. The sequence goes on along the minus strand of JAMPIV010000241.1, from coordinate 112,677 downwards.
GCTCCGAAATATAGACCTGTCTCATCTTCCAGTACCCCAATGTTGCCATGTATGTAGACTAATTCTGCGGATGAACAATTTTTAAAAAACCAAGCATGACGGGAGAGTTGAAAGCAAACGTGCAAGAGGAAGACAGCGCTATAAGTGGGAAGGTAACACCAAGAGATGGACAGGAAAGAGTCTATCAGATTACACCATCACGACAAGAGACAGAAGACGTTGGAGATCCATTACAGCGGACCTTCGTTGTGGAGATGGCAGCTGATGATGATGATGATGATGATGTGGTAAAACGCGACAAATGAGGATTATGCACGCGGTTAAAAAAAAAATTACTACGTACAAGTAAATGCTGCATAAACTAGAACTGCAAAAGCACATTAGATAATATGAAACTAGATTCCTTCTAAGATACCAACTGCAATTGATGCGTTGTACTCCATAAATACTAGGAAGTGAAAAATAGAAGAAACTAAAACTGTAGAGATTTTAGTCACATCCCATAAATACTGGATTCATGGACTCCCTTGACTAGTCAGTACTTTACATTCACACAAATCTGGTCTTACAAGATAAATGTGGCAGGCAGAAAGTAATAATGGGAGAGTACTGAGATGGTGGTAACAAAACTGTACCGACCTGGACAGTCAGAATATAAGTAGATGTAGATGGGTCGATGAAAAGGGAGCGATTTAAAGACTAGCGAGTGGAGAAAAAACTGACAGCACAGTTGAAAAAAAAGGAACAAAACAAAATTTCAATATTATTAATTCTCTGCGTGAAACATCCTGACATGAACAATAGAAAAAAAAAAAAAAACCAGCGCATAAATTGAACTCACATTAAAAGAACATGCAGTCTTTTCAATTTTTTCGTAGTGCATTGACCACAAAAGTCATGATAAGTTCGACTTTAAAAATGTAATAAAGTTTAAATGGAAAAGAATGTAAAAAAACCACATGAACATTGGTGACGTCATCAGGGGAAATTTTTGAAATTGTTTTTTTCAGAACCAGTGGTCCTAAGGATGTCATACTCCCCCCAATCCTCTCCTGGGTAGTGAGATCGGATGCCTAGTCTTCTCGGACAAGGGAGAAAAAATAGGAGGTTCCGTGTGCAAGTTGCGCACGTTAAAAATCCCACGGCAGTTGGAAATCGCAAAGAGTAGGCCATAAGGCCACTGCCCTGGCAAAATTTTAAAAAGTAGAAAGCTACCCACCACAAAAATATTTATGGAATGCGTGATTCCTATATACACTACTGGGATTCTCGCCAGTGCTACGGAGTTCGTGCACTGTACTGAGATTCTCCTTGGGTGATCTAAGAAGGAGATCAGAGCACTGATGGAATAGTCCGTATGCAATGAAGATAGTCCTTTAAAACTAACCAAGCCGTCATCAGGACGTGCAGCAGCAACAGCACAGCATAATTATGTCCCCTGCCGTGGATTAATGGGTTAAAAGCTCGAAGTTAAACTACAGTATAACGTAAAGATTAAAATTGATAGTGAATACATCGGATTTAGTCAAATGTGATTTGGAAATTGAATGTTGAAAGATCGTAACTACTGATGAGTGTTCAACCGATAAAATCAGGGCCGGATTTAGAACTCCGGAGGGCCTTGGCTATTAAGATATTTTGGGGCTCCTCTCCAATCTTCTAAAAGGTAAAAGTACAACAACAACAACAACAACAACAACAAAACTATTGGATTTCAGATACGTGTTTTTATTAATATATAATAATATGTAAGTTTTTAAAAAAAAAAGTGTTCGATGCAGCTCTTGATTTTGTTAAAAGTAGTGGGACCCCTATAAAGAAAAAATATAATAAAAAAAGGAAAAAAGTGGGAGTGGAAGTAACTAATAAACTAACTGTTGTACGGATACTAGTACCCTGCACGCACGAGCTAACTGTCGTGCACGTGCCGTTGCTGTATAGCTCTGTGCTTGATGACTCCGTTGCATTTTTTTCGCGGGGGCCCCTGTAAGCCTGGGCCCTAGGTCTAGTGTGCCTAAAGAATAATCCAGCGCAGGATAAAATGACAGCCGAACATTTACTTCAAAGGTGCTCAACATATGAGGAACAGAGAAAGCGTATATGGCCGTCAATAGTACCATACCAGGAAAAACTTTGAGGAGATACCATCAGCCTCAGGCTCACCGCGGCTTTCTTTGAACGTATTCAAGTCGATGTCTGAAAGTGAACGAAGAAGAAGCAGAAGAAGAAGAAGAAGAAAAAGACGAAGAAGAAAAAGAAGAAGAAGAGGAAGCAGATGAAGAAGAAGAAAAAGAAGAAGAGGAAGAAGAGAGGAAGAAGAAGAAGAAGAGGAAGAAGAAGAAGAAGAGGAGAGGAAGAAGAAGAAGAAGAGGAAGAAGAAGAAGAAGAGGAGAGGAAGAAGAAGAAGAAAGAAGAAGAAGAACAGAAAAAGAAGAAGAAGAAGAAGAGGAAGAAGCGGAAGATGAAGAAGTGGAAGAAGAAGTGGAAGAAGAAGAAGTTGAAGAGGAAGAAGTGGAAGAAGAAGAAGAAGTGTAAGAAGAAGAATAAGAAGAATAGGAAGAGGAAGAAGAGGAAGAAGAAGAAGAAGAGTATGAGGAAGAAGAAGAAGAGGAAGAAGAAAAAGAAGAAGAAGAAGAAGAAGAAGTGGAAGAAGAAGAAGAAGAAGAAGAAGAAGAAGAAGAAGAAGAAGAAGAAGAAGAAGAAGAAGAAGAAGAAGAAGAAGAAGAAGAAGTGGAAGAAGAAGAAGAAGAAGAAGAAGAGGAAGACGAGGAAGAAGTAGAAGAAGAGTGTTGAAAACCGGGAATTAATTAATGTAATTTGGAAATTTGCTGTGTAGTTCCCATAGAGAAAGACAGAGAATTACACCTGCTCCCTCAAGTATGTCGTTCATGCTCCAGTGGGAGCGAAAAGAAAATCATGGAATCACAGTCTTTATTCATAAGTCATAATTTTCCATAATTTAATACCTTAACTTTAATCCAGTCATTTCCACCTGTTTTACACTGTTTTTGTTACTATATTAAATCAGCTGGGTTAATGCTGGTCAAAACTTGAAATATTAACACTTACAAAGAAAGGGATTTAAATGCAAATATTGAAAATGAAAAAAAAAACAGTAATTAGTGAAATGTGACACGGAAATTATCTTCAACTCAGATGTCAAGTCAGTCCTATTGTATGGCTCTGAAACATGGAGAACATCAAAAACAATGACCAAAAAGTTACACAATTTCATAAATGGGTGCTTGTGTAGAATAGATGGATTGAAGTGGTATGACAAGGTTATCAATGTGGAACTGATGACAAGAACCAGACAAGTGCCAGTTGAAGAAGAGATGAGAAGATTACGCTGACGATGGATAGGACACACATTGAGGAAACCTGGTGATAGCATTACAAGGCAGTCCTTGTTCAGGAATCCCCAGGGAAGAAGAGGTAGAGGTAGACCAAAAAAAAAACCCTCACACCCGGAGAAGAGAACTGAAGACAGAAGTGAAAATGACGAAGAAAGCGTGGAAAAAAAAACTTGAGTTGATGGCACGTGACAAGAGGACTTGGCATGTGTTTGTTGAAGGCCTATGCTCCTTGGGAAACTAAAGTGTATTGATGATGACATAGAAATTGAAAAATGGGAATGATTAAAATATGATAATGGAAATTGATAGTGGAAATTTTTGCTTATCCATTTAGTCAGCCCATATTTTTTAACCATAGTACAGTACCAAACGCCCCATGTTGTCCAACGGGGTTTCTGAAGAGACAGAGACAGAATAGACCAACTGCTCCCTCAAGCATGTCGTAAAAGCTGACTAATCTAAGGTTGTGCATGAGGATGGCAACCTGATCATGTAAAATACATTGCTACATAAACCATCCCTGCACGAGCACATACACGCCTTAATGCGATCTTTCTATACGGGAACCAAGCACAGTCGTGCTTCCATGCTCCGTGAGGAATGACAAGGAATATGACGATAATACCAAACCGTTAATATCGTTCGCACCTTTTTGACAGCAACTTGTCTTGATGATCCGGCCGGCATTCTTGGCTTCTGTAACTCCCCATTTGATAAATCACGCAGTACATTTTACGAACCTTGCTCTCTCTTTATCCTCAACGATGAAAGCGAAGAATTAAAGGTATTTGACACTCGAAAGGCGTTTACCGCGTCATGAAAACTGGCAGATTAAAATTGGTGCCAAATAAAACTTTGAAGCTGTGTCTGGTGTGTCCTGACCTAATGGCCATGTTCTATGACATTAGAAAACCTATTAGTTTAAAGAAACAAACGTTGACAACAAATCACTACAACTGTGACAGTCAACAAGTTCTGTCTGGCTTTGCACCGGAAAACCGTGTACGCCTGGGAGATCATACCGGCCGTGTCAAGCCATTAGAGTTATTCATCTTTGACAAAGAGAAATGTGAGTTTTATGTTCGAATCCACTTTTATTTTTAAAGCTACATAATTCTCTACTACGCATGCCATTTAAAAAGATCTCTCCTGTATCTTGATCAAATGTATGCTGACGTTATATTTATTTTTAAGATCTCCCGAGCTATGTAAATTTATCGCGTTTCAAATCTTTGAAGCTCAGAATCTTTATTTCCCACTCATCGTAGATAGCTGAAACTTTGCATTATAGCTTCCTTTCTTTGTGCATTTTAATCTTATTTAACAACATAGCATGGAAGACGGTTAAGCCAGGAGGTGATAAACAGAAATGTAGACCGGGAGCAGGGGAGGGAGATGTTCGCCTAGCGCTTGCGGGAGGGTGCCTGTGGAAAGAAAATTTTAAAAAATAAACACTTAATCTTAGTTCGTTTTGTAATCTTTTAAGACTTTAAAATATCACAAACAATTTTGAAACATTTAGCACCGTTGTGGTTAAATATCCCCATTTTTCAAAAATAAAAAGTATCAGGAAACACCAATACGTACCAAAGATACATTGACCCCATTTATTGTCCTATGAAACCCATCGAGCCTTTTGATTATCCGACGAAGGCCATGGACATTTTTGATTATCCGATGAAGGCCATGGACCCTTTTGATTATCAGATGAAGGCCATGGACCTTTTTGATTATCCGATGAAGGCTATGGACCCTTTTGATTATCCGACGAAGGCCATGGACTTTTTTGATTATCCGATGAAGGCCATGGACCCTTTTGATTATCAGATGAAGGCCATGGACCCTTTTGATTATCAGATGAAGGTCATGGACCCTTTTAATTATCAGATGAAGGCCATGGACCCTTTTGATTATCAGATGAAGGCCATGGACCCTTTTGATTATCCGACGAAGGCCACGGACCCTTTTGATTATCACATGAAGGTCATGGACCCTGTTGATTATCAGATGAAGGCCATGGACCCTTTTGATTATCCGATGAAGGCCATGGACCCTGTTGATTATCAGATGAAGGCCATGGACCCTTTTGATTATCGGATGAAGGCCATGGACCCTTTTGATTATCCGACGAAGGCCATGGACCCTTTTGATTATCAGATGAAGTCCATGGACCCTTTTTATTATCAGATGAAGGCCATGGACCCTTTTGATTATCAGATGAAGGCCATGGACCCTTTTGATTATCCGACGAAGGCCATGGACCCTTTTGATTATCAGATGAAGGCCATGGACCTTTTTGATTATCCGATGAAGGCCATGGACCCTGTTGATTATCAGATGAAGGCCATGGACCCTTTTGATTATCCGATGAAGGCCATGGACCCTTTTGATTATCAGATGAAAACCATGGACCTTTTTGATTATCCGATGAAGGCCATGGACCTTTTTGATTATCCGATGAAGGCCATGGACCCTGTTGATTATCAAATGAAGGCCATGGACCCTTTTGATTATCCGATGAAGGCCATGGACATTTTTGATTATCCGATGAAGGCCATGGACCTTTTTGATTATCCGATGAAGGCCATGGACCCTGTTGATTATCAGATGAAGGCCATGGACCCTTTTGATTATCCGATGAAGGCCATGGACCCTTTTGATTATCCGATGAAGGCCATGGACCTTTTTGATTATCCGATGAAGGCCATGGACCTTTTTGATTATCAGATGAAGGCCATGGACCCTTTTGATTATAAGATGAAGGCCATGGACCCTTTTGATTATCCGATGAAGGCTACGGACCCCTTTGATTATTCGATAAAGGCCATGGACTCCATCTTTGAAAAAAAAATTGTACATACTAGCATAATTTTAAAAAAAAATTACATTTTAAATTTTATGTTATCTTTATGAACCTCTAGAATCCATTCATGTACGGCCAAGGAGTCCGGGGACTCAGATTAAGAAACCCTGTGGTAGAGCAAGGCGTAGACGGTTACAGTTTTTCCCAGGGTTGTGGAGTGGCCCAACAAATTGTCCGACTCCAACTCCTGAAATTTTAGATGGCCAACTGTCGACTCAGACCCCCGACTGCAGTTTCTTACTAGCCACATGGCATATCCTCCTTCCACACAGCTTAAGGAACATTCTTCGAATTTTTGGCCGAATACCATCTCCAACCAGAAACTACTTACACGGTGCAATCAAAAAGGCATGCACACCCTCATTGCGGGCAAACGCTGGGACTGGGTTGGCCTTGTCCTCAGAATGTCACAGAGGTTTTATGATCATTAAATTGCCTATATCCTCTTCTTTTTCTTTCACCCGTATCCTCTATTTTTATTATCACTCTTTACCTTTTTCCTGTATTTTTCGCATCCATTCGTTTGCGAAAAATATTTTCTTTCCCATTCTCAATTTTACAGGTTTCTTTCTCATACTGGTAAACGCATTTATGATATAAAGTGTCAGAGAGAGAGAGAGAGCGTTTAAATGCATTCTATTGCATTAGATGTCAGTGGACGATAGAACGTGTGAATACTCGTCTGGGTAGACAGAGATAGCAGACATGCGTCTGTACTTTTCTCATGTCGCGGGCGTTTCGTCAGGCTAGGTGTCATACCGTCTAGCATTTTCACCTGACACTAACGTTTCTCTCAGAGTGAAGTGTGATATGACACTCACGCAGCGCTCGGGAATGAGACATATAGTCTGGGTTTTTCCATGACACGCACGCTTCTCGGTCAGTTTGTTAACGTAGGTGTGAAGACGCACCGGTGGCACTTACGGCATGCGTCTAAGTTACGTAAGTGTTAGGAAAGACGAGAGATTGCGTGGTTTTGGAAATAGGGCACATTCTTTGTGTGTGTTTCATATATCTTAAACGAGAGTTTGAGACTTAATTCACTCAGTAACTTCGCAGTCAAGACTAGAACAAGCCTTCGTTCGATTCCTAAGAATCTCTGTTAATAGAGATGGCATTTAGTTTGGTCGAAGTGGTTTAAGTTCTTAGTAGTTCTGTGTTGAGGTAAATATTATATATATTATATTCTAGTATTTTGTGAAGTGTTTAAAGTGTTAAATCGCTTATTTTATTTCACTAGTTAGATTTGGTGCAGAGCGCTTAATTTATATAGTCTGTATTATTTTATAGTGACGAGTTACAGTGGAAAACAGAAATTATATTTCTAGCTTAAACTCAGTCGGCTATTAAGGAATTTAATTTTACTGCTAAAATAATCAGACGAGAACAATTTTTCTAAACTAACTTATAAATGCTAGAAGCCTCATGAGTGTTGACGGAATACGCACGTATTCCTAATTCATGAGGATTGATGATTTTTAAATATAACTTACAATTTCACGGGGAATTTTAAATGATAAGTCAAGCGGTACGCTTGCAGTTTAAAAATGTAAGTTATAATCCGAGTACGTAGCATGTATAAGTATTTTATTTGTGGTTTTTCTTCCCTATTCAGTGAATACTGGGGTAACCCAAAACTTTGCCGGCGTTTAGTACAGAGACATACCTGTGAGAAACATAAACATTTTTATCTTTTAACCACGTGGGTTTACAAGTTAACACCTGTCTGACAGTGCGTGTGTCTTCATAAATAGACAAATTACAACTCTCACTAACGTGTTTTATTAAAGACTAAATATTTTATACTGGGCCTTTGAGCCAGATCAGATTTTCTGCACAAACTCTATGTACAAATTTAGCCGTTGTGGCAAGTAACATATTAACGTCAGTAACATTCCGACGGAGTTTCGACTAGTGGTGTGGTGACCAAATATAGTCCTTTCCTGAAAGTAGACACCGATCTGACATTCCTCAATTCTAGAAACCTAAGCTATTGACACTGTGCTCGTTGTTAATGTTTCGTGCCTGGACAATTTTAATGTGACTTAAACAGACATCCGAAAAATAAGAACACCCAAGGAGTCGTTCCCGGAAGCAGAGAATTCATCCTGTCTTTTTGGAACTGGGGATTTCTTGGTCAAAGACTGCCCTTGACGAGTCTGTAGGTGAATGTCCTAAAAATTGTATTACCAGAAGTGGCTATCTAAGCTGTGAGTATGAACATGTGCACGTGTGCTCGGCTGAATGAATAAAGTGAATGCAGGACGGAGTGATTTTTTTATTGTTGTAATTGGGCACCCATTTTGCTATCTTAACTTTCTGTATGCAAGTATTGCAAATCATATTTCCCTTAAAATAGAGCAGAGATATCAAGTCTGTCCATACCTTAAGAAGGGGAAATATTAGACCTAATCCTATGTATCCTTGTTTCCTTGGGGCTATCACTTTCTTCCAACAGGACTGTGGGCATACCTCGAGGGATAAGATCTAACTGTGGGACTATCATGCCAGTAGCAATTCCTTGATTTTTTAATGACTATTTGTATATGCTTTGATGTAATTTCTATGTGTTGTGAAGAAATTTTAGATGATAATTAAAATTTCTCTTGAAATTAATCAGCGTGTTGGTCAGCTCGTTCTAGAATATTTATATAATCATTTGTTATAGTTTTCCCACGTCTGTACGTCTAACTGTCATCATATATGTGCGTGCACGTGAGTGGTTATATATATATATATATATATATATATATATATATATATATATATATATATATATATATATATATATATATATATATATATATGTTTGTGTGTGTGTGTGTTTAGACTGTCTGACTCCTCGAAAGCTGTCGTAGAAGATAGGTGAGAGAGAGAGAAGATTTCTCGATCTCAGAGACAGCCTCTTAAATCACATTCTACCATCTCACTCGTGGAAATCTATTGCTATTACTACTTCTCACTGTGACTATCACTTATTCTAATCTATTCAGAAGGGACCAACCCAAGTCTTAATTCCCCTATCAAAAATCTACGACAGAATGGTTGGCTCGTCTAACGGGATTTTGAACTTTTGAACAGGAAAACGAGACGACAGAATGGTGGCTCGTTTTTCCGGGAATTGAACTCTAGTCCTGAGCAAATACGAATATCAGCTCGTTTGCAGGATTAATTTTCTTTATTCTGATATATAGTAAGAGTGTGATGTCTTGTGAGTTTTGTATCTTTTAAAAAAATAACTATCCCCTAGACATATCGATCTGTTTTATGGGCGTGCTGACCACACGGCTAATAATTGTTTTTCCACAGCATTATTGAGCATTATACATTTGGTTTACAGGTTGATTTTGTCGGAATATATGTTAATTACTGATTTTGTAATACTAAACGCTGGTAAAGTTTTGTGAGTGTATAACATTCACAGGGTTTTGAAGAAGTAGGTGTTTGAGCAAAGCTAAGGAGTGCGTTTCGGACTATTTGTCCAGATTAATTGCCTCCCTTACCCTAACTGTCTTCAGGGGTGAACTTGATAGTGGATTTAAAAATTAAGGGATTTTTTTCTCCTTAAAATTTTTTTTGCAATAATTATTTTGTTTCCACTGTAGCAACTTATTTTTCAGTGAGTAATCTTAACTACCATTTATTTGGCGTAGTCGTCTGCATTAGGTGCTTTATTGCCGATTAATAGCAGCGATAGTTAGATACTATATTTTTGGAGGAGGTATCCCAGGTTAAAGTATATCATCTTTTTTTTGGTATTTTCTCGTAAGGGTAGGAACCAGTGTATCCTTTTCTTATCTCTTTCTCGCCTAAGTCGCAGCCACTGATTTATTATGGCAGAGAGGGCGAAGCTTAGACAACTCCTCGGGGACGAGGCAAGAGAAGAAGGTTTGGACGGAGAAGAAGCGAAAGCTTTTGTCAGAGACGAACTGGAGAGATACGATGCGGAGAGGAAAGAAGAAGAAGCCAGAAGGAAAGAAGCGGAAGACCGTCTATTACAGCAGAAGAAGATTGAGGAAGAAATGGAAATCCGCAGGGAGAGAGAAAGAGAGAAGGAGAGACAGCATGAGAAGGAGAGAGAGGAGAGACAGCATGAGAAGGAGCGAGAAGAGAGACAGCATGAGGAAAGAGAAAATGAGCAACGACGACAGCATGAGCTGGCGCTTAAAGCTCTAGAGCTCCAAAGTCGTGGTGCTGCCTCTACCTCCAGCAATGGAGAGTCTTCTCCTCATTCTTCCTTAACTGATCCTTCTAACACACAATCTACTCATCTCACTGCTATGTCTTTTCCGCTGGAATCTTTCCCTTGTCCTAATGAGAAGATTGACACGTATCTAGAAAAATTTGAGAAAATTGCAACTCTGTACGGTTTAGAGAGGTCGCGTTGGTGTATGAAACTTTCCCAGGCCCTTAAAGGTTCTGCTTATGATGTTTATTCTAAACTGGAAAGTGGCCAACAAGACAACTATGACTTGTTGAAGAAAGCTTTGCTTGAGCGCTTTGAAATGAATGCGCGTAAGTTTTTGCAACTCTTCCGCAACAGCAGGAAGGAGAGCTCTGAAACTTTCCAGCAGTTTTCATCTCGTTTAAAGGGATACTTGACAAAGTGCCTTGAGCTTTCTCAGCTCCCCTCTACCTATGAAGGTCTTGAGGAATTTGTTTTAACCGAACAAATAAAGAACACTTTGTCTGCTGATACCCGGAGATTTCTAGCTGAGCAGGGGGCAGAAAAGCTCGAAGACATCTTAGAAAAGTCTGAGCGATATCACAATGCGCTGGCTGAACTACCGGCCACAAAACGTAAACCGACAGAAGAGCATTTTCGGAAAAATAATCTAGACCAATCTTCTCATATTCCTCATGTTTCTAACCAAAATAACCACAGAGAAACTGGACCTCAAAACCCCCCTCCTGAAAAATCCAAGTTCTACAAAAACAAGTACCCCAACCACAGTAAGCAGTCTGATCAACCCGACCGCCCTTCATGGCAGCGTGGCCAGAAAGGTCAAGGTGACAAAGGGAAAACCCCTGAGCACGGGACTAATGATCAGAGTGAGCACACCGAGCCTAAACGCATCGGATGCTTGCTAACAGTCTCGCAAGGCGGAATTATTGACAGTGATTCCCAACCTGTTGGGGATACACCCTCAACGCGAGGTACTGTTACATTGAACGGTTCTCAAACTTCTTGTTTATTTGACACGGGGCTTTCGTATGATTGCATTGTTGCCAGAAACCTGGTTAAACCCGGTCAAGAGACAGGAGAGACCGTCCAACTTTGTGGAGTTCGTAAGAGTGATGCACCTACAGCGCTTCCCATTGCATTGGTGGAGATCCACTCTGATTTTGTCAGAGGTGTGATCAAAGCGGCTGTTATGGATGATCCCATCTACCCAGTCATACTTGGCGGTAGATACGTGTGTATTGGGAAACCGGAAGAGCCGATTGTGGCAGCAGTAACTACAAGAGGGCAAACCAAGAAGGAACGGGAGCCTGCGCCTAATTTGTTACCCATGGAACTTAAAGAAGCGCAACAAAAGGACCCTACTTTGGCACCCTGCTTTAGGAAACTGCCCATGGTTAAGGAACCCAGACAGCACGGGGACATTTTTTCTAAGGATGGCGTACTTTATCGCAGAACGGGCAAGCCTGACCAAGGTTACAACCAGCTCCTAGTACCGAAACAGTACAGAAGCCAAATCCTAGAAATGGGGCACTCTCTTCCCTTCAGCGGACATATGGGACAGAACGCCACAAACCAACGGATAACCACTCATTATTGGTGGCCAGGAGTAAATACTGAGATTATCAGGTATGTCAAATCCTGTGCCCAGTGCCAACGTGTGCCACCCAAGCAACGGGCACCCCCAGTCTCTTTGGGTGAAATGCCAATAGTGGGAACACCATTCGAACGGGTTGTGATCGACATTTTAGGACCCTTAGAAAGGACTAAAAGAAGGAACAGGTTCATCCTGACCTTAGTCGATACATGCACTTTATGGGCAGAAGCTATCCCGCTAACATGCGCAGATGCCAAGCATGTCGCAGAAGCCCTCGTGCAGATTTTCACTCGGTTGGGATTTCCTCAGCAAGTGTTGACGGATAACGGATCCCCATACCGAAACCTGTTGATGGATGAGATCGTGAAGATCTTGAGGACCAAACACATCTACACAAAGCCTTATACTCCGGCCGGAAATGTGCTCGTGGAACGTGTTAATGGAAACCTCAACATGATGTTAAGTAAACTGGCACAAGTGAAACCTGAAGATTGGGATCTTTGTATTCCTGCAGCTTTATTTGGCTACAGAGAATCTCCTCATACTTCCACAGGATTTCCGCCAGCTACGCTTTTATTCGGCAGACCCATTAAGGGCCCGCTTGAAGCCTTACTTTGGTCGCTGACAGACCAGAAGGCTGATGAGACAGTTGTCTCAGCAAGTAAATATGTGTCGGATTTAAAGGGAAGGTTGAAACTAGGATGGGACCTAGCAACGACCAACTTTAAGCGAGCACGCACAAAGCACGCTAACCGATACAGGAAAGTCGCGAAAGAGAGAGAACTGGAAGCAGGAGAGAAAGTTTTGGTGTTACTCCCTACCGGAAACAACCAACTGAGGATCGGATGGCAAGGGCCGTTTACCGTCCTGAAAAAGATTTCTAAGGCTAACTACCAGATCTCTATTCAAGGAAAGGAAAAGGTTTTCCATTTAAATCTGTTAAAGAGATACTTGGAAAAACCAGTGCCAACCTCCGACCATCTCCTGACGATCGCCAAAACTGACGAAGATGACGATAGTGGCAGGGAAATTCCACTGCAATCACACGAAATCTTTCAAAAATGTCAGAAGCGGCGACGCTCTTTCAAGCGCGCATGGGAGACATTCCAGAGAAAGGAAACTTTGGGAGGAGACTTGAGTAGGAATTGGAGAGAGATGGAGGGGAGATGAGAGGGAAGAGGACAGACACCCTGAAGCTACGGATATAGGAAATTTAATTCCATAACGTAGACATGGAGTGCTTCCATATCTTAAAGGGGGGGACGTTCTGTCACAGAGGTTTTATGATCATTAAATTGCCTATATCCTCTTCTTTTTCTTTCACCCGTATCCTCTATTTTTATTATCACTCTTTACCTTTTTCCTGTATTTTTCGCATCCATTCGTTTGCGAAAAATATTTTCTTTCCCATTCTCAATTTTACCGGTTTCTTTCTCATACTGGTAAACGCATTTATGACATAACGTGTCAGAGAGAGAGCGTTTAAATGCATTCTATTGCATTAGATGTCAGTGGACGATAGAACGTGTGAATACTCGTCTGGGCAGACAGAGATAGCAGACATGCGTCTGTACTTTTCTCATGTCGCGGGCGTTTCGTCAGGCTAGGTGTCATACCGTCTAGCATTTTCACCTGACACTAACGTTTCTCTCAGAGTGAAGTGTGATATGACACTCACGCAGCGCTCGGGAATGAGACATATAGTCTGGGTTTTTCCATGACACGCACGCTTCTCGGTCAGTTTGTTAACGTAGGTGTGAAGACGCACCGGTGGCACTTACGGCATGCGTCTAAGTTACGTAGTGTTAGGAGAGACGAGAGATTGCGTGGTTTTGGAAATAGGGCACATTCTTTGTGTGTGTTTCATATATCTTAAACGAGAGTTTGAGACTTAATTCACTCAGTAACTTCGCAGTCAAGACTAGAACAAGCCTTCGTTCGATTCCTAAGAATCTCTGTTAATAGAGATGGCATTTAGTTTGGTCGAAGTGGTTTAAGTTCTTAGTAGTTCTGTGTTGAGGTAAATATTATATATATTATATTATAGTATTTTGTGAAGTGTTTAGAGTGTTAAATCGCTTATTTTATTTCACTACTTAGATTTGGTGCAGAGCGTTTAATTTATATAGTCTGTATTATTTTATAGTGACGAGTTACAGTGGAAAACAGAAATTATATTTCTAGCTTAAACTCAGTCGGCTATTAAGGAATTCAATTTTACTGCTAAAATAATCAGGCGTGAACAATTTTTCTAAACTAACTTATAAAGGCTAGAAGCCTCATGAGTGTTGACGGAATACGCACGTATTCCTAATTCAGGAGGATTGATGATTTTTAAATATAACTTACTGCACGGGAAGTTTTAAATGATAAGTCAAGCGGTACGCTTGCAGTTTAAAAATGTAAGTTATAATCCGAGTACGTAGCATGTATAAGTATTTTATTTGTGGTTTTTCTTCCCTATTCAGTGAATACTGGGGTAACCCAAAACTTTGCCGGCGTTTAGTACAGAGACATACCTGTGAGAAACATAAACATTTTTTATCTTTTAACCACGTGGGTTTACAAGTTAACACCTGTCTGACAGTGCGTGTGTCTTCATAAATAGACAGAGTACAACTCTCACTAACGTGTTTTATTAAAGACTAAATATTTTATACTGGGCCTTTGAGCCAGATCAGATTTTCTGCACAAACTCTATGTACAAATTTAGCCGTTGTGGCAAGTAACATATTAACGTCAGTAACATTCCGACGGAGTTTCGACTAGTGGTGTGGTGACCAAATATAGTCCTTTCCTGAAAGTAGACACCGATCTGACATTCCTCAATTCTAGAAACCTAAGCTATTGACACTGTGCTCGTTGTTAATGTTTCGTGCCTGGACAATTTTAATGTGACTTAAACAGACATCCGAAAAATAAGAACACCCAAGGAGTCGTTCCCGGAAGCAGAGAATTCATCCTGTCTTTTTGGAACTGGGGATTTCTTGGTCAAAGACTGCCCTTGACGAGTCTGTAGGTGAATGTCCTAAAAATTGTATTACCAGAAGTGGCTATCTAAGCTGTGAGTATGAACATGTGCACGTGTGCTCGGCTGAATGAATAAAGTGAATGCAGGACGGAGTGATTTTTTTATTGTTGTAATTGGGCACCCATTTTGTTATCTTAACTTTCTGTA
>JAMPIV010000241.1:0-92500 GCA_024509875.1 Oreohelix idahoensis | reverse complement strand
CTCTGCATAACGAACCCTCTGTGGATGGGAAGGAGCTACGATGCTGATTAGCTTCTGACTGGGTTGGTAGGAAAGTCCACAGACACCCCAGCATTACAGTGCCAAAGGGCCTTGTTCCCATGGCCGCTGGATCCATCAACAACAACAACAAAAAATTAACACCGATTATCTACCCCCATAGAAGCAGCCATTGTCAGTCCACATCTCATCTATATGTCACCCTTTCTTTTCCTCTTCCGCTCGTTATTGTCTATGCGAAAAATTTGTTTTATATCCACGTAGTATTGCTATATAATGTAATGTATGTGAGAATGTACCTGCATAGCACTGTACTTTTGAAATATGTAATTGTATTTTGTTTGCTTAAATGTGATGATGTGTATGGGAATGAGCAGATGTACATTTTTACAGCTCGAAGATGTATCCTGCTACAGAAGTGCGTAAGAAATTATTATTATTATTTCATTTTCCCTGAAGAATGTACAGATATAAGCGAGAATATGTTATGTAATTTGTGTATTGATGTTTAATGACACATTCAAAAATGCACATTAATTGCTGATGAACACATGAGTTTTTTGTTTTTTTTTTTTTTTTTTTTTTTTTTTTTTTGTACGCCCGCTAATACTCGAGGCGAAATCTCAGGTTATTTTTTTTTATTTATTTATTTTTTAATAATGTCTAACCTGACATTGATTTTTACGTGAGTATCCTATTTTCTTGTGCAGAGACAAGTGTCCCTCGCCATTCAGGCAGATACTCGCCGTTTTCGGAGGTACCCATTAGAGCTGGGTCGGCTCAGGAGCCGCCAGTCCCTGGTCGACGACACTCCTTCAAATGTCCTCGCCAGGTCTCGAGTTAATCCAGTCCAAATCCCGGTCGACGAAAAATCCTCAAATGCCGTCGCCCGGGTTTGATCCTGAATCACCCGGTCGCCAGAGCGGTGTTGTAGCCACTACGCTAGCGCGGCTCCTTGAACACATGAGTGAGTGTCGGGATACAGAATGAAAGATAAAGGGCTGGATGGTCGAACAGACCTGGGTCCCCAATTCTTTACCCTGTTAAATAAAGTTATGTCCATCTAGCTCTCCTACCGATTCTGCTCTTGGGTTAAGGAGGGCAAAGAAATAACACCAAGTCTCACCTCCTTCAATAGCAGACTGTCAATTACTTCATGAGTTCTGATACCATGCCACCTAATCTGATTATGCTTGAAATCATAATTTTCTGAACGTATTTTTAAAAAATTTAATTTAATTTTATTATAACGTTTGTTTAATTAACAATATTTAATTTTGATTATGACTGCATGCTGTAAACGCACGCTGTTAAATTACACTAGTCAACAAATTTTTTAAAGTTATTTGTACCAGAAATTAAATATACCATTTCTTATTGATTTTGACATGCTGATTTCAAATATCATAATGAAATTCACCGATTGGCTCTGGGTTTTTTTTAAATGATGATTTTTTTTTTATTTATTAATGAGAAAAAAGATATCCCGTTCAATCTCTGATGGGCTATAATTAAGATATATATTGTTTTCAATTCCAAATAATATGAACAACTGCCAATATGAGAAAGTGGCATCACATTTGTCAAATCAATGTAAATAGGGACAATCACAATTGTGCTTATACGTTAAATAAAGAGATAAAAAAATCAAGAATAAACTCTGAACAAGAATAATATTAAAGTGGAGGGGTGTAAAGGCCTGGTGGTTCTAGTTATATAACTGACTTTAACAGATATTTAATTGACTTTCATCTGTTAAAAGTCATATGCATTGTAAGAACAGCATCAGACCTTCACATTCCCAGCCACTAGATATTAACATTTGTTCGTGTTAAATATTGTTTGACTATATTATGCAGTTCCCTAGGTCTGTCTATTCCCAACACCTCTTCTATATTTATAGGTAAGTTGGATGCTTGCAAATAATCTAATATTGGTATTCTCATTTGTTCATACCTCTTACATTTTAACAAGAAATGTTCTATATTATTGTCTTGAAGACATCCTGCACAGAAAGATTCTTCTATTCTGAAATAGCCTTTTCCCAGCTGTAGTCTGAGAAGTTTCGTATTACTGGGAACTTTCAATTCCCTAGATATCTGAAATTTTCTTGTTGGAGCCTTGAACATCTTATATGCATGTCTTCCTTTCAGATTTGTATCCCACTCTGCTTTCCATTCATCTGTTATTAAATCTTTAATTAAGCTCTTAATCTCTGATTTACTCATCCCTACATTTATTAGATTTTTATCAGATCTACCTTTTTTGGCTTCTTTATCTGCCTTTTCATTTCCTTCTATGCCAACATGTGAAGGTATCCAAGCAATTAAGACTGAACATCCTCTGGAATATAAGTATGTAGTAGCCAGAAATATCTCCTCTGCTATATCAGGTCTACTACATTCTCATAAGTTTCTAAGTGCTTTATATGTTGAAAGAGAGTCAGTTAAAACTGTTAATTTTTTGGGAGGGTTATTGGAGAATATTTCTAGTGCTTTTAGTATTGCCACCATCTCTGCAGTGAAAATGGATGTATTTTCCGTGATGCTATATTCTTTTGCCATTTTCCATATTGGAATATATATTCCTATCCCCAATTTGCCATCATCTCCATTGGATCCATCTGCGTACACAGTAATGCTGTCTTTTGATATTTGTTGTACATATTCATTGGCGGTGTTTTAAATATTTTCTATATTAGTCTTTCTACTTTAGCATTATAAAAATTGTGATTACTTACTCAATTAATTGATATTTCAACATAAAATGATAGAAAAAATAAAAACATTATTTAAAGTTCACATATCATGTTTTAAAAAGGCACATTTGAACCCATTCTGTCATTATTCAGTCGCTGTTCGAGCTCTCTTTGCTTGCTTCTTGTAGTCAATCGATGAGGTGTCTCTTGTCACAGTCCAACAGTAATCAGCAAGCATTGATGGGCTCCAATTGCCTTGATACCTTGTCTCCATAACAGCAATGTCCTGGTAAAATCGTTCACCATGCTCATCACTGACCGCTCCACAGTTTGACGTAAAGAAATCCAGATGAGAATCCAGAAAATGAATTTTCAAAGACATGTTGCAGCCAAGACTCTTATACTTCAGAAGGAGATTTTCTACAATTTCATTGTAATTATCAGATCTGTTGTTTCCAAGAAAATTGTCCACCACTGACTTAAATGCTAGCCATGCTGCTTTTTCCTTGCCATTCAACATGCAAAGAAACTCGTCATCATGAAGAAGTTTTCGAATTTGCGGACCAACAAATACTCCCTCTCTTATTTTAGCTTCACTCAATTTTGGAAATTTTCTGATGAGGTATTTGAAAGCCTCATCTGTTTTCTCCATTGCCTTGACAAAGGTTTTCATGAGACCCAGCTTAATGTGCAAGGGTGGCAACAAAATCTTGCTGGTGTCGACAAGTGCTGGGTTCTCAACGTTCTTACTGCCAGGCTGCAATGACTGCCAGATTGGCCAATGTCTTCTGATGTAATGGTCACTTCATGCACGGCTATCCCACTCACAGAGAAAGCAACAGTACATGGTGTATCCACCCTGTAGTCCAAGCAAAAGAGCGACCACTTTTAAGTCACCGCAAAGTGACCAATGATGATGATCGTAGTTTATACACTTCAAAAGCTGCTTAATGTTTTCATAAGTTTCTTTCAAATGAACTGCGTGACCAACTGGAATTGACGGTAACAATTTACCATTATTCAACAAAACAGCTTTAAGACTCGTCTTAGATGAATCAATGAAAAGCCTCCACTCTTCCGGTATGTAATTGATTTTGAGGGCTGCCATTAAACCAGAAATGTTGTGGCACGCAGAAATGTCACCCTCTTTGAAAAAGAATGTAATAAGCGGATTGTGGCGGTTCCATACACAGAAAGTGTTACATCTTCTGCCAGGAGATTCCACTGTTGCAATCTGGAACCCAAAAGCTCCACCTTGTTCTTCGGTAAATTCAGATCTCTTACAAGATCCTTCAGCTCACCTTGGGTTATTAAGTGTGGTTTAGTGGATGTAGTTTGCTCAAAATCTGGGTCGCTTGAGGTTGATGGTTCAGGACCACCAATGTCCTCTTCTTCATCAGTGGAAGCAGCTGAAAATGATTCTGGCACTTTGGGAACTGGTAGGTCATCGCCATGTGGTACCGGACGTATTTTCTTCTTTGATATGCCTTTCCCAATTGGAGGGACCATGCCAAAGTAACAGTTGTTGAGATGATCAGTGGGCTCTCTCCAAATCATTGGGACTGCAAAAGGCATAGCTTGCCTTTTGCCAGTCAACCACAGTTTAAGATGTGCTGCACATGTATTGCAGCATATGTGTGGTGCCCAGCTCTTATCTTGATCTCCTATTCTGCAGCCAAAATACAAACTGTACGCCTTCTTAATCACTTTAGTTATATTTCGTTTTTGTGATAGAAATGTCACTCACCACATATATAACAGAAACTATTAGCACTGTTCACACATGTCCTAGGCATTTCTAACTACGATACTTTTGATAAGGACAAATGCACTAACTAATGGCAAAATTTTATCAGAGATAAGATATTTATGGACAAAGGTGATGTAATCATAGGTAGGATTGCATCATCAACTTCTAGTTACATTTTTATTGGCCATTAGAAAAAATTATGCAATCGCCCACAACAGTTGCATCATATATATAAATTGACCGTAATTAAATAAACTAGTAGCATATATCTTGAAAACTAGAGCTAATCAACATTTTTTAATGTCATTTTCGTTTTCAGCACACCAAAATTAGTTAAGATCAGCTATTTTCATTTCTGGTACATATTGGTTTTTGACTAGTGTTACCTTTATAATGTTGCATGCCTCCATATTAATGCTTTAAGTAACATGTAGGAATGAAAGGATATAATATGCAAAATAAATGAGAGTGGAAGGGCAGAATGTTAGACGAGCCTGCACGCCCAATTCTTAACCCTTCGAAAATAAAGTTTGTTCGTTCGTTCGTTCGTCCTATCTATCTATCTATCTATCTATCTATCTATCTATCTATCTATCTATCTATCTATCTATCTATCTATCTATCTATCTATCTATCTATCTATCTAATCTATCTTCCCTCACTGTATCTGTCTGTCTCTCACTGTATCTGTCTGTCTCTCACTGTATCTGTCTGTCCCTCACTGTGCTTGCCCATTTCCGTGCATGACTGTCTCTCACGGTGTCTGTCTGTCTCTCTCAGTGGCTGTCTGTTCCGATCTGTGCCTATCTGTTCCTCTCTATCCCGGCCAATCGTTGGTGTCTGTCTCCCTATCTCAACCTGTCTGTCTTTGTCTCTGTCCCTTTCTGTCTTTTTTGTGACCATCTGTCCCTTTCTGTCTCTGACCATCTTTGTCTCTATAGATCTTTCCCACTATGGTGTCTCCCTCTCTTTCTTGCATCTTTCTGTCACTGTGTTCCTGTTCTTCTTTTATGTCTGTTCTTCCCTGTCTCTGTCTGACTCTGTTTCTCTTCTTTTGTCTGTTCCTCTCTGTCTCTGTGTACATGTTCCTTTTTAATCTTTTTTTCTTTGTGTTTGTCCCTGTCATTTTTCTATCCTTCTCTGTCCGTTTCTTTCTCTATGTCTGTTCGTGGTGTTCTTTCTTTCCTCTGTCTCCTTCTGCGTGTATCTCTATCTCTGTGCCTCTGTCTCTTTCTGATTTTCCATATGTTTCTTTGTCTTTTGCATTCTTTCTCTCTAAGATGTCCCCTCTTTTAACAGTATATTTCTCTCTCTCTCTCTCTCTCTCTCTCTCTCTCTCTCTCTCTCTCTCTCTCTCTCTCTCTCTCTCTCTCTCTCTCTCTCTTTTGCTCTGTCTGTCTCTGTGTCCCTGTCCCTTTCTGAGGTCTTTCTTTCTCTGCATTTGTCTGTCTCTCTCTGTCTCTCAATAATGTTCCCTCTCTTCTCTGTTCTCTCTCTCTCTCTCTATCTCTCTCTCTCTCTCTCACTGTTCTGTCTAGCTCCTTATTCCAGTTCCTTTCTAATATTTCACGTTGTCTGTATCCTAATTTGTCTCTATCTGCTTCTGTGTGTTCCTTCATGACCCTTCTTCATAACTCAGGCAACTCTCTCTCTCTCTCTCTCTCTCTCTCTCTCTCTCTCTCTCTCTCTATTCCTCTCTACCTTTGCCACACTGTCCATCATTGTCTCTAATTGCTCTCATTATCTCTATGTCTTTCTTTACACATTCCTGTCAGTACATTGAACCCTTTCTCTGCATTTATCTGTCTATGTTTTTAATATGCATGATCCTCTCCGTCTATCTCAACCTATATTTTTATGTCAGTGTTTATAAACTCATTTAGTCTAGTCCTCCCTTTCTAGCTGCCTGCTCTTTTCTTTTACACGCTTTTATTTAACTTCACTTGTATGTCACTTTCATGTCTCTTTCATGTCACTTTAAAATCTTGCAATCGATTTTTCAATCACTTATCCAAATTATAAAATTATGAATCAAGGGAAAGTCGAGTTCGACATGCAATATTGACGCTCTAAAAGAAATGGATTGTTTAAGAAATTTTAAACCAGATTTACAATAAGTAAAAATATTGTTTATGTATTAGTATGTCTTAATTTTTCTAACACTAAAAAGAAGAAAATAAAAAATATTAAAAATATATATTTTAAGAACACACTTTTAATGCACTAAAAACCCAAAAATAATTTTCCAAAGAGTTTATAGCTGCAGTCAACAAATTTAACGTCAAATTGACAAAAAGCGTGGGGCGCTGATCCGGCATGAAATTAATTTCCGCTTTATACTTCATTAGACACTTATGGATAAAATATATGATAAGCGCCCCACGCTTATTGTCGACTTGATGTTACATTTTTTGACTGCAAACTATAAACTCCTTGATAAGTTATTTTTGGGTTTTTAGTGCATTAAAAGCGTGTGTTTAAAACATTTTTTATATATTTTTTAAATCTATTTTGCCTTTAAGTGTACATCTCAGTACATAACAAACAATTTTATTTGTCAGTTCACAACAGAACAAAACAGCATTTAACTAGTTGTATTACTACGCGACAAAAATTGGCTGGTTGTGTTGTTTTATTGTAAATGGTGGATTAAAAAAGAAAGTGTTATACGTCTTTGTGACGAAATCAGTGGTGCACTTTTTAATAACTCTCGTCCCCTCCGGCAGAATCACTTCATTTCTTCATTTTTCTCACTCATCGTCCTATTATTTGGCATATTTATTGCACTTACATTCTTTTTGCTGTGACCGCGCCCAGACTTGTTTACGTTTCACCAGGTGAACTGTAACAATACCAGGTTGATTACACCGGTCAGCGGTAATACGTTTATCACTTGAGTCGCCTAGCCACCTTTGATTGAGAGTCGATCTCTATTGACACAATACGACTTGGCAGGGTATGAAAAAGAAAGGCAGATTTGCCGCCTAAGAGATCCGGCTGAGGGATGGGCGAAAACACAGGTGATAATGAGATAATAGCTTCCGCCGGCCTATCCATGTGTAATTATTACAGATGACCTGGCAGAGGAGACAATCTGGGCGGAAGTATTACAGCATTATTAGAAAGAGGTCACGTGATGGAATTTTAAAATGTAATATTTTAAAACACGCGGGGGAAAGTATGATGTAACACTTCTACCCACATATTGAGATTGGATTGGTGTAAAGTGAGAACCTGAATACACAATGGTTCTCATTGGCAAATTCTTTGGAAGTACAATCTGGGCTTTGAACTTAGAATGAGAGATATAATCTAGCGAAATCAGAGTCACAGATCAGACTGCATCGCCATGTCAAGCCAGCAATTCACCAAAGCCAGAAAGAGAAGTATCAGATAAAGGATTCCAAAATTATAAGTGACAGATTGAAGTGTTTGGGTAAGTTTACAAATTAAAAGTAAACCCGCATTTTAAATACAAAGACTGGAAACTTAAAGGACCAAGATCGAAGTATTTAGGCAAGTTTAAACTTAAAAGTAAACCCGCATTTATAAATACCAAGGATGGAGTCCTAAGGAATCAGATCACCCGTCATAAGAGGAATTCTAAAATTTCCAGACCACGTGATTCGAAAGCATCAATTTGCTGCGTCCATTCTAACTGTGTCCGGAGATTGTGTCCCCAAATGTTACTTTGGGGTAAGTGTAAACATTTATTTTACAAATGTGAATTTGACATGTTTTCTTGCTAAGTGGTTATATATGAGGCAGGCAACCTCAACATATGAAAATAGTATACTCATAAACCACTACAGCAAGCGCTGGTGATCGCTTCTTGCTAGTCGTACAGAAAACCGACAGCAGAGGGACCCCAGACTCCGACTGGAGCAGTGATGAGTGATGATTACATCACATGTGCCTCAAGTGAGTCATATCATTGTGTGTCCAAGACATATTTTCCCAGTTTAATACCCAGAAGAATATTGGTGATTTCTAATCATCTTCCCTGAGTTAAGTCTCGATGAAGAGAATTTGATTTACATCTAAAATTCATCATCATTTCATCGCTATTTTAACCTGTTAAAACTAATTGATTATTAAATGTGCTGCAGGTATTTTTAAAACGAAACAATTATTGTTGATTCAGTTATTACAGGAATGAAAGCATACGTATGAGCAAGACTCTTTAATATATATACATCTTGACATACATTTACAGCAAATACGTATAAAAGGGATTTTGCTGGATTTAAACCACCTGGGGGCTTGAACGGGCTAAAACCGTTGCTTAATTCTTCACAAAAGGCGGCGGATCAGATATAAAAGTTAACAATTGCTCTGCCAATTCCGCATTGTTCTTGACTTCTGAATTAACTTATGTAAACTCCCTTGGGATAGAAGCGTCATTACCCTTCTATCTACAACTCTGCCAAGAGTAATCTTGGGCGAAGGTAGACACCTTTGACGACCCATTTTAGATACTTATGAGTTTTAGCCACAGTGGACCACTACTTACTAGGACGAAAAAAAAAAAAAGGTAAAGGAACCCGTTACACGCCCATTGAGGCATATTGGGAATATGGTGTTAGGCCCATATTATCTTGCCCGTCGACACACTAGGGGTGATGTGGTCGGCATCACGCCGGCCGCCTTAACCTTCCCAGAGTAGCTCTGGTACCCATTTGGGGCTGCGTCGACCCAGGAGCCGTTTGTGGCCTAAAAATTTTCCGCCTCATCTGGGGATCGAACCATAGACCACTGCGCTAGGAAGCCAGTGCACTAACCACTATGCTACCGCGGCTCCTTACTAGGACGAAGCGTAAGGAAAATTGCTAACGTTGCGGCCGCATGGTCTTCGTCGGGGTCAGTCGAACCTAAATCTCAAGGAAAGAGAGCGAGAGCTAAGTGAGAAACATGAAAAATAAATGAAAATGGTACAATCACTTCATCAGACGGAATCGTGCGGTAAAACACTCAAAATGGCGTCTCGGTTTGTTATTTCTCTTATTTAGTGCTACATTAGCTTTACTGCGCAGTAAGTTATCCAACTTTTACGGTGTGTATCTCAAATCTCTGCCTCTTTCATTTTATTTTATTAATCAATCAATCAATCAGTCAGTCTCTCTCTCTCTCTCTCTCTCTCTCTCTCTCTCTCTCTCTCTCTCTGTCTCTCCTCTCTCTCTCTGTCTCTCTCTCTCTCTCTATATATATATATATACTTAAAAGCAAATTGCATGATAGGAAACAATTAACTAAGTATTAGTCCGCTATCTTGGCCCATGTTTGTTCCAAGCTCTAGCTCTACCGCAATACTTGCCTCACACTAGACATGTCGGATGTTACTGTGGTGAAAAAAAGTTTCTCCTCATGTCAATCTTCAGGTATTCTAGACTCTCTCTCTCTCTCTCTCTCTCTCTCTTACTCTCTCTCTCTCTCTTTTCAAGACTTCAAAGTCTATGATCACAGAAATGGAATCTCATCTACAGATTACCTGACAGGTATTTCTCAAACCAACGCCATGTAGCACGCAGGTTTCCACTTAAGGCGTAGATAAACAAGGGAAAAAATATTACAGACAATAAAACGGACTTGATATTTAGACGGCCCCAAATACGCCTGGCTCCGTGTAGTTCCCGGGGGTCTCTGAAGATACAAAGAAAGAATTTACCTACTACTCACTCAGTCAACTAATATGAGGTTGTGCAGGGGCGTGCAACCTCGTCATGTAAAACAAATTATTACAGAAAAGACCGGTACAAGAGCATGTGAATTCTTGTTGCAGGCTTCTTACAAGGCGACCAGCTACAGTGGTGTCTTCATGCTCTATAAGGAGCGAATAGAAAAAAATAATGATAATAAAAGAGAAAAGATATCGGAAAGTTCAAAGAAACTTAGCGCACGCAGAATCCTATATATAAAATCCCAGATTTTTCTGTCAGTGCGTAACGCTAAGGGATGCAACTTCGGTTGAAAGTTATACATTAATTGTATTGTGTCCCTTATATGTACTCTTTAGAAAATTGTAACACTTTCCAAAGAAGAATGCGCAAATGACGGTGTGCACAAAAATATTTATAGAATGTGGGATCCCGTCTACACACATTGGGATCCTCGCTGCTACTACGTTCGTGTACTGTGGTGATGCACATTGGATTTTTAAAATACTTTTGAACAAGTAAAATTACCGTTAGGTATTGGTGCTTTTGAATTTAATTCCCGTCTTATGATGGGCTTTTACACTAGTTAACAGCAGAATTAATGAGAACACTACGAACTGGGAATGGAGACTAGACACGATATTCTCTGTCAGTCGGCTCAGCACCTGATGATGATGATAGAAGTTAGGGAACATTTAAATAATATTTATATAAATCGAAATCAACAATCAGTACGTATGAGCAGAGGCGTCCCTAAAGTATTTAACACCTGGGCGGATGATACCATTGACCCCCCCCCCCTTTCCCAATAAAAATATACTTGCACGTACATTTTCAATAGTACGTAGTACAATAATTGTGTCCGATGGCACCCTCTTCCTGGCTGTGACCGTATGCGGTTCCCCCCCTCCCCCCTCACACCACCTTTATTACGCCACTGCTTATGAAACCCTTTCAATCAATAGTGAAAACAAACAGCATTCTCCAATTCGCCAAGACATAACTGAACCACGTGTAAAGATAGAACAAGCTAACTTATTACGCCTCTTTTTGCGCACCGCAATGCGTTCATGATTTTGAAGCATCGCGGCACTCAAATAGAGCGCCGCTGGATTCAAAATGGCGTCATATTAAATAATTACGTAGACGAGCGTGCAGAGCAACGGTCAGTTTACTTTTGGTCAGTTGACGTTTGGAAGTGTCTCCAGCCGGTCGGGCTGTGTTTTAGATGTGTCCTTTTGATACCGATGTGTCCGTTTTCATGCTTGGTGTAAAGAAAGTGTTTGCAGCTATTAATGCCAAGAGATTTGTATTTTGCAGAGGAGTATTTTGAACATGTAGATAAATCATATAATTATGTCGCGGACCTCAACTTGACGGACTTTACAGAGAGGTGTTGAACTTACCATTATTGCTACAGTATAACGAACTTTGATTATGGCCCAGTAGAGTTGGCTGACGGACAATGTACATGTAAATTTTATAATTCTGTGGAGCTACTTGTTGCTATGGAGTGTTATTAAACATTGTGAGACGCTGACGGTAGTATTTGCCTACATCATTAAATCTGTTGCAGTTATTTGTTGGTCGTTAAAGAAAATCATACCCCAACCAATTACTATGATCAGATCACTTGCAGTTTTAACGAACATAACTGCTTCGTCTGGCATGTCGTACAAGGCGACTAAGATGAGGTTGCACATGGGGCTGGGAACCTCATCACGTAAAACAAATGGCTACAGAAACCACTGATGTAAGAGCATATAGCTGGGCGTCGTCGTAAGTCATTGTCGGGCATGGAGGTGCAAGCGATGGAGTCAAACACTTTCTAGTTCGGTCGTGGGCCCCATTTGTTCGTCTCACGTTTGGTCTTTCTTTAGTTTTTTTTAAGTTCTGCTTCAAATATCCATTCCATGTCCCTGTGAGTCTACATATCTCAATCTGTCCGTGTTGAGTTCACTTTATCATTTTACTTGGTCGATATCTTTCATGCGTAGTATGTGATTACTTTATTTCCATCTCCTTCGGTTGATCTCAATATTGATTGTTTTTTTTTCCTATTTATTCTTAAAAGTCTGTTATTCTAACCCGGTAATGCCTTACGAAGACCAGCTAAATACCAGGAGAACAAGATAGGAAGTTACGATGCCTGCGTT
This sequence comes from Oreohelix idahoensis, assembly GCA_024509875.1. Lineage (NCBI taxonomy): Eukaryota > Metazoa > Mollusca > Gastropoda > Stylommatophora > Oreohelicidae > Oreohelix > Oreohelix idahoensis. Next base: position 80,224 of record JAMPIV010000241.1, on the reverse strand, counting down.
ACCCACATTTAGAAAAACCAGTTGATAGAATTATAAGACAGTTCTTTTTTCTGGAACCCCCAGGAAAAATAAATAAAGGAAAACTCGTAAAACCTGCAGAGAAGGGAGACAAGAAAGGGATCGTTGGTCTCTCACGGCGAAGGTGCCTGGTTCGATTCACGATATCCACATGTTTCAGTCTACCCAGTTGTAAACGGGTACCTGACTTTGTACTTGAGTTAGGGAAGGAAAAGGTAGCAAGCAAGGGAACTGGTCACCCCACCTCTCGATACTGGACCTAGTATAGTGATGTCTCTAACACTTGACTCCCCTTCGGCAATATCTGCTATGGGACTGCCTGTAGCTTTTTTATGAAAGACAAACAAGACACGAAAAGATTTTAATCAGCACAGGACAAGAAGGCTTCCCATGTATTTGTTGAAGACATCTGCTCCAGTGGAAGCTGACAGATAATAAAATCCCATAAATTATTCACCCCACTATAAGGCTTAATGAATTCGTTATTATCGGAGCTGTCTTAAAATGTTTTCGGCATTTAATAACACACCTCAAGACATTTTTGTTTTAATTAAGTAGACTACTATTGTGGATGCGAATGTTGGACAATGAGTAACCAAATGGTAAAAAAACTGGAGGCAGCCGAAATGTGGGTTTTTTTAGAAGGATACTGAGAATATCGTGGACAGAGAAGAAAACAAATTCCGAGGTATTGACAGCTGCGGGTGTTAATAGATCGTTTATCAAAACTATCAGGAAAAGACAAATGAAATTTATGGGACATATTAACAGAAGAGGAGGAAAATGGCAAGTAGGAGATGAAGAGAAAGGCAGAGAAAGATGTCTGTGGAAAGCTTAAACAACTGGGCAACAAACAACAGCATGTGCAACAACAACCTCAGTGGACTATCGAAAGACAGAGAAGATTGGAGGGTCACGATCACCAATGTCTGTTCCAGACCAGGCACCTGAAGACGTTCAGTCAATACGTAAGTAAACCAGAATTCAGTAAACTTTTACGTGAGCCCCATTAGTAGCACGCAAGAACATCAATGCAATAGATGAAGCTAACGTCTTTTCAATGCGGTGTTTTAATTCTGTCATGTAAGTAACCTTCTTTGTATACACTCTGCCATTTGTGTAAATAAATATTACACACACATAAAGGTACTTTTTCAGGCACTCTTCGAATAATAAAGAAGTAGAAAACTAGACAACAGAAAAACAACAGCTGTGAGTGGCTTACCGTGGAATCGAAGCCAGGAAATTCCGTGAGGCACCCCCGCCTAGCTATGAAAGCGAATCACACTATCCTCCCTGCCAGCCAAGCACCACAAAAATGATGCTTCGATTACAGGGGTTATTAGTGCGATCAGCAACACATAACACCGGAAATTAACCTAGGGCAATCTAGCCTATTAATGACGCAATCACTTCTGTTGTTCCCATTTTATACAATGTCATTACATCTTTATGCGCCCTTTGTATAGCCCCATAGAAAAGAAATCAAGAGGCATGAATACCGGGGAGCGTAGATGTCATGAAGAAAGGTCACCTCACCCAATCCACCGTGAAGGGAACTTTTCATTGTGAAACCTCTGTACTCCCAATTCCCAGTTTGGCGGTTCTCCATCTTGCTGAAAGAACACATAGGCATGTATATCCTCAAGCTGAGGTGCGGCAAACAATTCAAGCAGATCTAGGTAATTTGCAAACTTCATGGGGTTCAAATGGGACAACAATACTCCCAGCACACGGGAATGGGATAGGGCACAAACAAACGTTTGTCTTGGGGCGGTCGCGTTCGTGTTCACTAAATTCATGTGGATTTTATTATCCCCATATATGGCAATTGTGTTTATTAATTGTCCCAGACAAAATGTCTTGAGTTGTGTTAGTAACAGTAGAGGCCGAGATGCAAAGCATGAACCAGAGTTGGGGCACGGCAGGTAGGATGGCCACTGACTGAGCAAAATGGGGACAGTTTGTTGCTGCCCTACAAGACACCACTAGGCGTGATGGCCACTGACTACTTTGTCAGTCAGGGGTAAGGATCCATGACGAAGTGTTAATAACTACCGTAAACCGTTTTAAAATAGTGTCAATGGTAATGAATGTATTAAGGTTTTTAAAGGGGGTAATAGTTTACGGACACCCTGTATCTCAAAGGAGCCGCGGTAGCGCAGTGGTTAGTGCTCTGGCTTCCTAGCTCGGTGGTCCAGGGTTCGATCCCCAGTTGAGGTGGGATTTTTTTGGACCGCAAACGGCTCCGGGGTCGACCCAGCTTCATGAATTGGGTACCAGAGCAACTCTGGGAAGGGTAAGGTGGCCGGCGTGATGCTGGCCACATCACCTCTATTGTGCCGACGGTCAAGAAAATATGGGCCTAACACCATATTCCTAATATGCCTAAATGGGCGTGTAACGGGATCCTTTCTTTCCCCTTTCCTGTATCTCAAATGTTATTCTCAAAGCTTTGTCTTTTAAATTATCTCAGACTATTTCCTAGTTTCCAATGCGTTTTCTGTTTTTGTCTAGGCTGGTTTTCACCATTGTTTTCAGACGAGATCTTTGATCTCCGTTGAATAAACAGTCTTTTCATTGACAGAAGGAATTAATTCTGTCATTCTGTCAATGAATGAGACTACCAGCATTAGACAGTAAAGAAAAGAACAAAGTTCCTATTAAAGCTATCCAGTAAAGTAAACAATATTTAAGCGGAATCCAGATAATACAATTTTTCTGTAACAAAGAAAATATTCGCTCTCTCTGACATACGTGGTCACTCACTCGCTCTTCTTACTTATTCTTGGTGAAAACAGTCTCTTGGACATACAATTCCTGAATATATAATTTCCAGTGTTTTTATCTTCCAAATTGGCCCTAGTCCCTCCTCAAATAATTACATTTTATAAGGGGGACGCCTTATTTGGTGGTTGATTCCTGGATAAACAAATGTCACCTCCAATAGTTCATGTAGAAAAATAGAGATCTTGCGTTCACAGTAAACAGTAGAAAATACTTCCAGTATAGGGAAACATCTGGTTGCTAAAAACACTGTTATTTATGATGGTGATGGTAAATCCTATCGGCTGGCTCTGGGGTGAGTGCCGATTTTGAAACAGCGTAACTTGCTGGATAAATCCGCTGATACGACTGTCAAAAGTCAGATAGTAATGTTATTTGTGTTACGCCACAGTGGGCTGATAAAATTGAATAAATATCTGGGTATTGGTAAGTCCAGTTAACTTTACTATTTAAAATGTTACTAGTCTCTTTGGCCAATCCTGTTCACAAATGAACTTTTGGACGCGTAAGCCAAGAAAAAGACAACATTCACCAATCAGTAAATGAAGAAAAGGACCAAAATAGACCGCTGGTCGCCCTTGATCAGGTCATGCTTAAGAATAGAGAAACTTTATGAAAAAATGCTACTAATATGTATCTAAATGTATGCACTCGGAAGGGGACAAGACGATCTCTTATCCATTCCGTCAGTCCTGATTAAAGTTAAAAGGCACACGGTGTCTTCAGCCTATCCTATCGCGCGTCGCTTAGCTATCGCGGCGTCTCTAGTTTGGAAAAAGGTATGCGCCCTCCCCGCTCCTTTGCGCGCGTTAACGATCAGCGTACAATGTCAATTATTATTTAATTATCCATACGCGCACTTAACAAATATCGCCTGTCGTAATTAGCTATTAGATTGTCGGCATCTGTGGGTCGTCGTATGGTATTAAATAACAGTCACTTACCAAAATTACACAAAATGAAATATAACGTGAATTCTTTTCTGTCATTTATCAGTCACGCCTAGTGTATTACTGTAATTAGTCAACTAAACGTCTCTTCTTGTGTGATAGAGCGGGTGGTAAATTATTATTAAACTGAACAACTGGTAAACAAATAGCTATGCGTTATTTTCCACTGATCTTTAACAGCTAGACTTTAAGTGAATTATAATGGTAAACTTTAACACTTTAACACGCTTAAGCACAAATTTATATTACCAGAAAATCAGAATGAAATCCTCACGAAGGCTATTAACACACCTTCCACAATGGTTCTAGACTACGTGTTTAGACTATCCGAAAAAAATCTGAGCGACAACTGATAACTGTTTTGGGAAGACACAGTTTATATACCATCCCGGTTATCTGCTCTCCAAAAGGATGCTAATTTTCACACTTGTGCATAGCAGAGAAATCAGAAACCTAAACTCCCGAGATAAAAGGTTTTCACGGTCGCTCTGTCGGCCGTTGCTTCTCGACAACAGAGACTTAAACCATGTAACGGGTTCCCTTAGATTTGGCCCGCTTCTGGAGATCACAGAGTTATCTCCCCTTGTATGTGCGAACATCAAAGGGTACTCGGGGAAAATATTTCTACCCCAGCGACTCACTTCAAAAGGTCCGATGTTATTCCACGTGCTTCTGTCTGATATCCGATGATTTATCTTCGCGTGAGAAACTCAGGTGAACAAACGTGATTCGCTCCCTGTTATGACTGGCAGGTCACGGAAGTTGGTAAACTTTTCTTTTCTTTACGTCTCAATAAAAAGAGGCGTGGATTAAAAATGAGTAAACGCAGGCTGTCAATGCATGGCTTTGCTAGCAAATCATAGAACGCCACGAGGTCACGACAGACTGTCAGATAGTGTAGACTATATTTCCATTATACGTCACACCTTGCCGCGAGAGGAAATAGTTCTAACCGCCTAACCAATCGGATGCTTATCTGACTAGGACAAAGAATACATAAATTTACCTACGTTACGGACACAATGCCTTTGTCAGGGGCGATAGGAAAGAAAGCGAGAACTTGGTAAAATACATTAAGAAACTAAACATAAATATGATGCAACCCGTAGATGGAAGTGGCTGATGTTTCTGTCGCGATGTTTGAGCCCAATGGAAAGTAATGTAAACAATGAAAGTGATGAAAGCAATGAAAGCGATAACAGCGATGAATGCGAACAAGAATTGCAAGAACAAGTGAAGTACTTAAAAATATCATAACTCATGACTAGCTCCTTGTAGTTCCGAGGGGTCTCTAGTGAGACAAAGAAAGAACAAACCAAACTGCTCTCTCAAGCAAGTCGTACAAGGCGGCTTATAGGAGGTGGCGCATGAGGCTAGCACGCTCATCCTTCATATATATAAACTCCCAGCGTTTTCTGTCAGTAACGCTAAGGGATACAACTTTGGTTTAAAGTTTGACATTAATTGTATTGTATCCCTTATATGTGCTCTCCCGAATATAGTAACACTTACCAAAGAAGAATCTATAGAATGTGTGATCCCGTATACACACAATGGGATCCTCGCTGCTGCTACGTAGTTCGTGTACTGTGATGATGCACAGTGGTTTTAAAAAATACTTTTGAATAAGTAAAATTGCCGTTAGGTATTGGTGCTTTTGAATTTAATTCCCGTCTTATGACCGGCGTTTACACTAGTATAAAACTAATTGCTACAGAAACCGCAGCAAGAGATTCCAGCTGCAGAAGTGGTCCCGCGCTACATAAAGATAGGAAAGGAAAATGAAGATGAAAACTCATGACTGTTGCCTGGACATTAACACAGAGAAAACAAAAGGTATGATCATTAGATAAATTAAGAGAATGAACGAACGAACTTTATTTTCAAAGGGTTAAGAATTGGGCACGTAGGCCCGTCTGACATTCTGCCCGTCCCCTCTCTCTCTCTCTCTCTCTCTCTCTCTCTCTCTCTCTCTCTCTCTCTCTCTCATCATGTATACTGTATCGTTTCATCCTCACATTTACTTTAAACATTATTTAGGCATTTATCATTAAAAAGTAATATAACATCATACGTTTGCAATATTCATCGTAAACAAAGTATGTTTTTAAAATAAATGTTGAAAAAAGAAAAAAAATTACATGAAAAAAAAAACAACAACAAACAAACAAAAACAAAACAAACAAACAATAAGACTGACAAAAATCGAATTCCTCATATAACCAGATGTTGTGTTATAAGAACTCGTGAAATATTCGAACAGTCTGTTACTGAATGACTAGAGAGAGGAAACCGGAGATTTGTAAGCAGTAAATAAATAAATATTACACACATAAAGGTATGCTTCAGACACTCTTGAGAAATAAAGATGTAGACAATTAGACAACTGGTCCCCTTGCAGGAAGTACACACCAAGCATTCACATGCTCATGCTGCTGTGGTTTCTGTAGCAATATTTTTTACATGATAAGGTTGCTAGCCCCACGCACAACATCATATAAGCCTGATAAAAAGTACGCAGCAGGGCACAGTAGTCCAATTATTTCTTTAGTTCTTCAGAGACCCCGGGAACTACACGGCGCAAGACGTCTTATGGGCAATCTAAATTCAAACCCGTTTTATTGTCTCTAATATTTATTGTCTTGTTTATCTGCCCCTAACGTGGATGGCTGCGAGCTACCTGGCATTCGTTCGAGAAATATCTGTCAGGTAATCTGTAGACGAGATTCCATATCTGTGATCGTAGACACTAAAGTCTTGAAAGAGAGAGAGAGAGACAGAGAGAGACAGAGAGACAGAGAAGAGATAAAGAGAGAGAGATTGATATAGAGAGGTAGAGGGAGAAACAGAGAAAGAGAGAAGGAGAAGAGATACAAAGATAGGGAAAGAGAGAAGGAGAGAAAGGGAGAGAGATATGGAGAGAGAGGTAGAGATAGAGATGGAGAGAGAGGGATAGAGAGAGTGACAGATAGAGGGAGAGAGATTGAGAGAGAGGGAGAGATAGTCAGTCTGGAATAACTGAAGATTGACGTGAGAGGAAATTTTGTTTTCACTAAAGTAACATCCGACATGTCTGGTCTGAGGCAGGTATCACGTTAGGGCCCGAGCTACGGAAAACACGGGCCAAGATGGCGGAATAATACATTGCTAATAGTTTTCTATCATGCAACTTGTTTTTAAGTTGCCAGAGAAAAAGAGAGAGAGAGAGGGAGGGGGAGAGGGCGCTAAGGGACATAGACAGAGGTTACAGATACAAACCGTATAGCTAGATAACTAATGTCGCAGTAACACTAATACTGGATTAACTAAGAGGCATAATGATATTTACAATACAGCAGCACAACTAGCAAGATGTTATCGCGTAATCATACAAATTAGGGGTTGTACTTTAACAATACATTAAGTCATATGTTCTACTGTAACCATATTACAGGTAAGCTGTAACAGTACATGTACTTACATGTTATAATATAACAATAAAACTAGTTAGATGTCGCACTGTTGCAATGCAAATATTTAGATACTGTAATATTTTTTTTTTTTTTTCGTACGCCCGCTAATACTCGAGGCGAAATCTCAGGTTATTATTAATGTCTAACCTGACATTGATTTTACGTGAGTATCCCTTTTTTTCTTGTACAGAGACAGGTGTCCCTCGCCATTCAGGCAGATACTCGCCGATTTCGGAGGTACCCATTAGAGCTGGGTCGGCTCAGGAGCCGCCAATCCCTGGTCGACGACACTCCTTCAAATGTCCTCGCCAGGTCTCGAGGTAATCCAGTCCAAATCCCGGTCGACAAAAAAATCCTCAAATGCCGTCGCCCGGGTTTGATCCTGTATCACCCGGTCGCCAGAGCGGTGTGGTAACCACTACGCTAGCGCGGCTCCAAATATAACTGTAATATAACATTGCTACTAGTTAGATAGTTTTTAAATATAACAATACAATTAGTAAGTTGTGGTAATGTACCAGGACTACTATTTAGATGTTGTAATATAATAATACAACTTATTAAATGTTGAAGGATAACAACAGAACTAGTTAGATGATGTAATATAATAATGCAACAAATTAGATGTTGTAGTTTAACAATGCAACTATTTAGGTATTTTAATATAACAATACACTTAGTTAGATGTTGTAGTATAACAATACAATTAGTTAGATGTTGTAGTATAACAATACATTTAGTTAGATGTTGTAGTATAACAATACATTTAGTTAGATGTTGTAGTATAACAATACAACTAGATAGATGTTGTAGTATAACAATACAACTAGTTAGATGTTGTAGTATAACAATACAATTAGTTAGATGTTGTAGTATAATAATACATTTAGTTAGATGTTGTAGCATAACAATACAGTTAGATGTTGGAGTATAACAATACAACTAGTTAGATGTTGTAGTATAACAATACAACTAGTTAGATGTTGTAGTATAACAATACAATTAGTTAGGTGTTGTAGTATAACAATACAACTAGTTAGATGCTGTAGTATAACAATACAACTAGTTAGATGTTGTAGTATAACAATACATTTAGTTAGATGTTGGTGTATAACAATACATTTAGTTAGATGTTGTAGTATAACAATACATTTAGTTAGATGTTGTAGTATAACAATACAACTAGTTAGATGTTGTAGTATAACAATACATTTAGTTAGATGTGGTAGTGTAACAATACAACTAGTAAGATGTTGTAGTATAACAATACTTTTAGTTAGATGTTGTATTATAACAATACAACTAGTAAGATGTTGTATTATAACAATACAACTAGTTAGATGTTGTAGTATAACAAAACATTTAGTTAGATGTTGTAGTGTAACAATACATTTAGTTAGATGTTGTAGTATAACAATACAACTAATTAGATGTTGTAATATAAAAATCTAATTAGTTACATATTCTAATGCAGGGACCCCAAAAAATTTTGAGTCCCAACCACTCTCTGGATCCTTGATTCTTAATTGGTTCTCATGAAACAACTAAATTAAATAAGTAAGTGATTATATAGGAACAATGAATTAGCATGACCTTACTTGAACTGGTTAAATTAATCAATGGTCGATATGGCCAATGAGCATGACTATTTGGATGAAGATTGGTGAGTTTTAGTCGTAAGTAACCATGCTCTTCTTGGTTCAACCCATTCTTTTGCCTTGATAAAACTGCATAAGCGTGACTAAACCCAGCTTCAACCATGTTCGAACTTTGGGCATGTAAGTAGAAACGGCTCACCTGCTGTGCACAAGTTTAGATGTATTGTAGCAGCATTTCCAAATGAAAAAAAAAATGATGTCACGTAGGGTTTATATTCATTTAATTTCCTACATCTTCTTCCTATTCTTTCACCCGAATTCTCTCTTTTATTATCTCTGTATTTCCTTTTTCCTGTATATTTTTCATCCATTCGTTTTGCGAATATTATTTTCATATAATTCGCAAACTTTACCTGTTTCCTTTCTCTAAAACTGAGAATCGCACCTGGGTGGTATTGCGTACATGTCAGTCGCGCTGGTCGGATGATAGGCGTGAATTTACAGCATTCGCTAGACATTCGTCTGAGGGTCTCTGGCCTGGGGCGTGAAAATTCACCCGAGGGACATGGAAAGTAGACAGAGAGTCTGCATTTCAGTAAACGCATGAGGTTTTTCGTCAGGAAAAACCCGGCTTAGCGTGAAAATCCACTCCGCACTGCAGACGGTGGTCTGAGATTTGCAACTCATGCAAGCCCTCGGCCACTGATGGCTGTTACGTCACGCGATAAGCGGACGAAGGTGTTATACGGACAGGGGAGACTATTTCGCTTGGCGAAATAAGATTAGGATCCTGTGTCCGATTTTAAAGATATTGGCCAAGTTTGAAACTTTAATTTCATTCTCGCTCATAGACTCACAGTAGATAGGTTGCTCGTAAACAGAATAGCTGTTAGCGAAGATCTCAGTTTGTTTCGGCAATTTGTCGAACTTCTAGACTTCCAGAAATATTTTCAGCATTTTTATTCTTAAGTTGTGCGACTACCTGTAATTCTGTGGTTGAGGTAATTAATATGATAGATATATAGATTTTGTGAGTGTTAAAGTGTTTAATCGCTTAATTCATTTTAATCTATTTCTTTAGCGCAGAAGAGAAATAAAGTGGTAGGCTATTATATTTTCTAGGGAAGCATTCAGTGGAAAGCAGAATAAAATTAAAATTTCTAGCTTATAACGGCAAGTGTAGCTATTTATGAATTTAATTTAACCGCTAATACTCAGTCGAGTGTATTTTTCTAAACTAACGTATAAACTCTAGAATCGAGCCTCATGAATGGTGACGGAATACGCACGTGTTCCTAATTCATGAGAATTGCTGATTTTTAAATATAACTTACGTCACGGGAAGTTTAAATGATAAGCAAAGCTCTCTGCTTGCAAGTTTAAATGTAAGTTATAACCAGTACAGATTCTGTTTATTATATTATATGTGTTATTTTTTCCTCCACACAGTGAAAGTTTTGGGGTGACCCTAACTTTACCAGCACCTAGTAGTAGTTTCCATACTTGTGAAGAAATAGACAGTCCTTATTTTGAACCACGTGGGTTTCTTAAGTACCACTGGTCTAAACAGTGCATATGCAACCCGAGTTAGCCAGAAATACTATATCCCAATAACGGGTTTTCAAAGACTGTAATGATAAATACTGGACCTTGGAGCCAGATCTTAATTTCTTCTAGAAAACTCTACGTAATCTTTCTGCCTGGTGGCGCGAAATACTTCAAGTATTAACTAACATTTCCCGACTATATATATATATTTTTTGTGGACAAATCTGTGGTGTGACTAAAGTGAATCCTATACTGAGGGAAGGCACCGACCTGACATTCATCATTTCTAGAAACCTACGCTATTGACACTGTGCTCTGCTAACTCCCGCGCCTGGAATAATTGTTAGGTGACTTAATCAGACATTTGAACAAATTTGCACACCCAAGTAGTCGTTCCCGGAGACTCCAAGTTAAATACGTCTTTTGGAACTGGGGACTTCTTGGCAGAAGACTGCATTTTTTTTAGTCTGTGTGAAAATCTAAAATCAGTGTGTTCCAAGAGGCAGCGAGCAAAGTCGTGAGTACATGTATGAGAGGCCATGGCGGAATGAATGAGTGTACGCTGGTTTGAGTGATACTTTTCACTATTATATCTTTGACAACCTGTTGCTGTCCAAAAATTTTTTTTTTCAATCTGCATAATTGGTTGCTAAGGCTAGAGTTCTTGTGTTTTTGTCTTAGGTTAAATCAGATTTTTTTTCAAACTCTGTGCATATAATTACGAGATAAAACAAAGAAAACTCTTAGACTCAAACCCTATGTATCTGTGACTCTGGCGCCATCATCTGTTCTCTTAACGGGGCTGGGCTAAACCTAGAGTTAACACTATAACGGGCTATCATCCTTGCAACATTTCCTTGAATTTTTATGACTATGTGTATATGTATTTTCCTTGATGTACTTTCTTTGATGTTGTGAGCCGATTTTTTCCTGATATTAAAATCGCTCTTGAACTTAATAATAGTGTTTGGTCAGATCGTTCTAGATATATATGTATCATTGTTATAGTTTTCCCACGTCTGTGTGTTTACCTGTCGTCACGTGTATGTGCGTGCCTGTGAGTGATAGAAATATACGTAATATGTATATTGGTGTAGTCTGTCTGACGCTGTAACAACTGTTGTAGAAGATAGGTGAGAGAGAGAAGAATTCTTTTCGCTTTCAGAGACAGCCACTATATCAAAATCTATCATCTCACGTGTGTGGAAATTCTATTACTTTTCACTAACTCTCACTGAGTCTATCACCTATTCAAACCTATTCAGAAGGGACCAAACCTAGTCTTAATTCTCCTATCGAAAATCTACGACAAATGGTCGCTCGTTACCGGGAATTGAACCCAAAATCCTAAGGCGATACGACAAATGGGTTCTCGTCCGTAGGATTTTTGAACTTAGAATAGGAAGACGAGTACGACAAATGTGGACTCGTCTATCTGGATTTTGAACTTAAGATTCTGTATTCTGATATAGAGTAAGAGTGTGATGTCTTGTGACTGTGTATCTTTTTAAAAATATTACCCCCTAGACTAGCGATCTGTTTACGGGCGTGCTGACCACACAAACTAATAAGTTTTTTTTTTCCACAGCATCTTTAAATAATATACATTTTGGTTACAGGTTGATTTTGTCGGGATATATGTTAATTGTTGATTGTAATACTAAATGCTGGTATAGTGGTGAGTGTATAACATTCACTGGGTACTGAGGCAGAACGGCGTTTGAACTAAGTTAAGGAGTGTGTTTCGGACTTTTTGTCCAGATTAATTCCCTCCCTTACCCGATCTGACTTCAGGGGCGAACTTATAGTGGATTTTTAAAAATTAAGGGATTATTTTTCTCTTTAATTTTTGCAATATTCTTTTGCTTTTCCACTGGAGCAACTTATTTTTCAGAAGTAATCTTAACTACCATTTAGTTGGCGTAGTCGTGTTTTGCATTAAGTGCTTTATTGCCGATAACAGCAGCGATAGTTAGATTTTATTTTGGAGGAGGTATCCCAGGGTTAAGGATATCATCTTTTGAATTTTTGGTTTTTTTTTTCTCGTAAATGGTAGGAACCAGGTTATTCTTTTTCCTATTTTCTTTCTCCAACAGTCTCAGTCACTGACATAATATGGCCGAGAGGGCAAAGCTTAGACAACTCCTCAGGGACGAAGCGAGAGAGGAGGGACTGGAAGGAGAGGAAGCGAAAGCTTTTGTCAGAGACGAACTTGAGAGATATGATGCGGAGAGGAAAGCAGCTGAAGCTAAAGAGGGAAAAGAAGAACTCAAGAGGAAAGAAGCAGAAGCTAGAGAGAGGCAAAGGGAAGACCGTCTTTTGCAGCAGAAGAAAATGGACGAGGAAATGGAAATTCGCAGGATGCAGCATGAGGAAAGAGAGAAGAAAAGACAGCAGGAGGAAAGAGAGAAGGAGAGACAGCATTTGGAAAGAGAAAATGAGCAACGACGACAGCATGAGTTGGCTCTTAAGGCTCTAGAAGTCCAAAGTCTTGGCGCTGCCTCTACCTCCAGCAATGGAGAGTCTTCTCCTCATTCTTCCTTAACTGATCCTTCTAACAGTCAATCTCTTCACCTCACTGCTATGTCTTTTCCGCTAGAATCTTTCCCTTGTCCAAATGAGAAGATTGACACTTGGCTAGAAAAATTTGAGAAAATTGCAACTCTGTACGGTTTAGAAAGGTCGCGTTGGAACATTAAGCTTTCTCAGGCGCTGAAAAGCAGTGCGTATGATGTTTACGCCAAACTGGAAAGCAGCCAACAAGACAACTATGATCTGTTGAAGAAAGCGCTACTGGAGCGTTTTGAAATGAATGCGCGAAAGTTTTTGCAACTGTTTCGCAACAGCAGAAAAGAGAATTCTGAAACTTTTCAGCAGTTCTCGTCTCGGTTGAAGGGATATCTGACAAAGTGCCTAGAGCTCTCGCAGCTCCCCTCTACCTATGAAGGTCTTGAGGAACTTGTTCTAACTGAACAAATAAAGAACACTTTGTCTGCTGATACCCGGAGATTTCTCGCTGAGCAGGGGGCAGAAAAACTTGAAGACATTTTGGAAAAGTCTGAGCGTTGTCACAATGCGCTGGCTGAACTACCGGCCACAAAGCGGAAACCGACAGAGGAGCATTTTCGAAAACATAACCTAGAGCAATCTTCTCAGGCTTCTAACCAAAACAACCACAGAGAAACTGGACCTCAAAACCCCCCTCCTGAAAAATCCAAGTTCTACAAGAACAAGTACCCCAACCACCCCAAACAGTCTGATCAACCCGACCACCCTACATGGCAGCGTAGCCAGAAAGGACAAGGTGGCAAAGGGAGAACCCCTGAGCACGGGACATATGATCAGACCGAGCACACCGAGCCGAAACGCATCGGATGCTTATTGACAGTCTCGCAAGACGGAATTATTGACAGTGATTCCCAACCTGTTGGGGATAGACCCTCAACGCGAGGTACTGTTACTTTGAACGGTTCTCAAACTTCTTGCTTATTTGACACGGGGCTTTCTTATGATTGCATTGTTGCCAGAAAGCTGGTTAAACCCGGTCAAGAGACAGGAGAGACCGTCAAACTTTGTGGAGTTCGTAAGAGTGATGCACCTACAGCGCTTCCCATCGCATTGGTGGAGATACACTCTGACTTTGTCAGAGGTGTGATCAAAGCAGCTGTTATGGATGATCCCATCTACCCAGTCTTACTTGGCGGGAGATACGTGTGTATTGGGAAACCGGAAGAGCCGATTGTGGCAGCAGTAACTACAAGAGGGCAAACCAAGAAGGAACGGGAGCCTGCGCCTAATTTGTTACCTATGGAACTTAAAGAAGCGCAACAAAAGGATCCTACTTTGGCACCCTGCTTTAGGAAACTGCCCATGGCGAAGGAACCCAAACAGCACGGGGACATTTTTTCTGAGGATGGCGTACTTTATCGGAGAACGGGCAAGCCTGACCAAGGTTACAACCAGCTCCTAGTACCGAAACAGTACAGAAGCCAAATCCTAGAAATGGGGCACTCTCTTCCCTTTAGCGGACATATGGGACAGAACGCCACAAACCAACGTATAACCACTCATTATTGGTGGCCAGGAGTGAATACTGATATTATCAGGTACGTCAAATCCTGTGCCCAGTGCCAACGTGTACCACCCAAGCAACGGACACCCCCAGTCCACATGGGTGAAATGCCAATAATGGGAACACCATTCGAACGGGTTGTGATCGACATTTTAGGGCCTTTCGAAAGGACTAAAAGAAGGAACAGGTTCATCCTGACCTTAGTCAATACATGCACTTTATGGGCAGAAGCTATCCCGCTAACATGCGCAGATGCCAAGCATGTCGCAGAAGCCCTTGTGCAGATTTTCACTCGGTTGGGATTCCCTCAGCAAGTGTTGGCGGATAATGGATCTCCATACCGAAACCTGTTGATGGATGAGATCGTTAAGATCTTGAGGACCCAGCACATCCACACTAAGCCATATACTCCGGCCGGAAATGGGCTCGTGGAACGTGCTAATGGAAACCTCACCATGATGCTAAGTAAGCTGGCACAAGAGAAACCTGAAGATTGGGATCTCTGTATTCCTGCAGCATTATTTGGCTACAGAGAATCTCCTCATACTTCCACAGGATTTCCGCCAGCTACACTCTTATTCGGCAGACCCATTAAGGGCCCGCTTGAAGCCTTACTTCAGTTTCTGACAGACGAGAAGGCTGATGAGACAGTTGTCTCAGCCAGTAAATATGTGTCGGTTTTAAAGGAACGGTTGAAACTAGGGTGGGACCTAGCAACGACTAACTTTAAGCGAGCACGCACCAAGCACGCTAACCGATACAGGAAAGTCGCGGAAGAGAGAGAACTGGAAGCAGGAGAGAAAGTTTTGGTGTTGCTCCCTACCGAGAACAACCAACTGAAGATCGGATGGCAAGGGCCGTTTACCGTCCTGAAAAAGATTTCTAAGGCTAACTACCAGATCTCTATTGAAGGAAAGGAGAAGGTTTTCCATTTAAATCTCTTAAAGAGATACTTGGAAAAACCAGTGCCAACCTCCGACCATCTCCTGACGATCGCCAAAACTGACGAAGATGACGATAGTGGCAGGGATATTCCACCGCTATCACAGGAAATCTTTCAAAAATGTCAGAAGCGGCGACGCTCTTTCAAGCGCGCATATGAGACATTCCACGGGAAGGAAACTTTGAGGAGTGGACTTGAGTAGGAATTGGACATAGATGGAGGGGGAAGAGGAGAGGGAAGAAGACAGACACCCCGAAGCTACGGTTATAGGAAATTAAACTCCATAACGTAGACATGGAGTGCTTCCATATCTTAAAGGGGGGAGGCTCTGTCACGTAGGGTTTATATTCATTTAATTTCCTACATCTTCTTCCTATTCTTTCACCCGAATTCTCTCTTTTATTATCTCTGTATTTCCTTTTTCCTGTATATTTTTCATCCATTCGTTTTGCGAATATTATTTTCATATAATTCGCAAACTTTACCTGGTTTCCTTTCTCTAAAACTGAGAATCGCACCTGGGTGGTTTTGCGTACATGTCAGTCGCGCTGGTCGGATGATAGGCGTGAATTTACAGCATTCGCTAGACATTCGTCTGAGGGTCTCTGGCCTGGGGCGTGAAAATTCACCCGAGGGACATGGAAAGTAGACAGAGAGTCTGCATTTCAGTAAACGCATGAGGTTTTTCGTCAGGAAAAACCCGGCTTAGCGTGAAAATCCACTCCGCACTGCAGACGGTGGTCTGAGATTTGCAACTCATGCAAGCCCTCGGCCACTGATGGCTGTTACGTCACGCGATAAGCGGACGAAGGTGTTATACGGACAGGGGAGACTATTTCGCTTGGCGAAATAAGATTAGGATCCTGTGTCTGATTTTAAAGATATTGGCCAAGTTTGAAACTTTAATTTCATTCTCGCTCATAGACGCACAGTAGATAGGTTGCTCGTAAACAGAATAGCTGTTAGCGAAGATCTCAGTTTGTTTCTGCAATTTGTCGAACTTCTAGACTTCCAGAAATATTTTCAGCATTTTTATTCTTAAGTTGTGCGACTACCTGTAATTCTGTGGTTGAGGTAATTAATATGATAGATATATAGATTTTGTGAGTGTTAAAGTGTTTAATCGCTTAATTCATTCTAATCTATTTCTTTAGCGCAGAAGAGAAATAAAGTGGTAGGCTATTATATTTTCTAGGGAAGCATTCAGTGGAAAGCAGAATAAAATTAAAATTTCTAGCTTATAACGGCAAGTGTAGCTATTTATGAATTTAATTTAACCGCTAATACCACTGACTAACAAAAAAAAATTTTTTTTTTCTTTCTCTAACATTTCTATGTTTTTCTGATCAATTTTAATGCGCTGTTTTTAAATCTGCAAACCGTTTTTCTCTATCAGGTCGGGATCTCTAGAAATACGCATTTGAAGTTTTTTAACAACGCATACAGTATTACAACATCATTTGTACAAGAAGTATAACAGTTATGTAGGCTTGAATTTCTTTGCAGTCGACTTTCGTCGGTGAATGGCATGTGGTACATCGCGATGAAGCATCCAACAATAATCAGCAAGCATGGTCACACTCCACCGTCCTTGATAACGTGACTCCATTACGGCGATATCTTGATGGAATCGTTCTCCATGTTCATCGCTGACTTCGCCAAGGTTGTCAGGGAAAAAGTCAAGATGCGAATCGAGCAAATGGATTTTGAGGGACATGTTACAGCCCATAATTCTGTATGCATCTATGCACTGCTTAACAATATGCACATAGTCGACAGATTTGTGATTTCCCAGAAAGTTATCGACGATCGATTTGAATGCCATCCATGCGCGAAGTTCACTACCATGTAACAAGTTCTCGAATTGTTTGTCTGCAATAACTTTCCTAATCTGAGGTCCTACAAAGATACCTTCCTTTATCTTTGCATCGCTAATCTTTGCATCGCTAATTTGCGGAAACTTTTCTTGAAGATAAGTGAAAGCTTTGCTCGTTTTATCTAACGCTTTTACGAAATTATTCATGAGCCCCAACTTTATATGTAACGGTGGTAAAATGATGCTGTCTTTGTTAGCTAATGGCTCGTGTATTACATTTTTATGCCCGAGCTGCATACGATCCCTGATAGGCCACACCTTTCTTGCATAATGTTCCTGTCTGTTGCGGCTGTCCCATTCACATAGGAAGCAACAAAATTTAGTATACCCAGTCTGCATGCCCGTGAGAATTGCAATGACCCTTAGGTCTCCACAAATCCGCCATTGGTAGTCATTGTACTTTATTTTTGCCAAAAGTATAGCCATATTGTCATAAGTTTCTTTCATATGAACAGAGTAGGCGACTGGAATTGATGAAAATAAATTTCCATTATGCAATAACACGGCTTTTAGACTAGTCTTGGAAGATTCGATGAAAAGTCGCCATTCGTTGACTATGTGCTCATGACCGAGGTGCACCATTAGACCTTTTACATCTTTGCAATAGCAAATGTCATCATCCATCTCAAAGTATTGAACAAGTTCTCTGTGTCTATGACGAAATTTAGATATCGGAGTATTGGGCGCTAAAAGATTCCATTCTCTGAGTCGCGAACCGAGTAATTCCGCTTGTCCTTTGGTGAGAGCGAGATCACGTATTAGATCTGAAAGTTCTGAATGGTTAATTAAGTGAACACCATCATTCACCGGTACATAATCCGAGTCAGAATTAGTTTCTAAAGCAGGTAAACTATCACTTTCTGATGGTTCATTCACGTCCAACGGATTTTGTTCTGGTGGAACTGGGATCGGACACGTGATTGGATCATGAGGCACTGGTTTCGAAACCGATTCAATATTTGGATAAACCACAGACTTTCTAGTTTTAAAAGTGAAACCATAGATATTTTTCAAGCAGAAGTAACAATCAGTAGCGTGATTTGTCGGTTCACGCCATATTACTGGCACTCCAAAAGGCATCGACTTATGCTTCGGCGATTTTCGTAACCAACCTGCCAATGTATTTGCACAAGTCGAACAAACTGCATTTGGCTTCCAAGATTTATTTGCATCATCAACTTTCGAATCGAAATAAAGTTCATATGCTTTCTTTAGCAATGGTGTAAAGTTTTTCTGGTGAACACGATCGGTAAAATATCCGCACACGTAACAGAACAGATCAGCCGAATTTCTACAACTTCTAGAAGCCATATTTCACTCAAAATTATTTCAAAATACAGTAACTATTTGAAATATAACGTAACATATGTCATGCATCTTTTAGCAGTATAAAAAGTAGAATTATTTTGCATTTTATTAATTTTTAAAAAGTTATATAGTAAAAATGAAACGGAGCAAATAACGGTTTCCCAAAAATATATTTATTCACAAATATCTTAAGAACCCGACGTGATAGAGATAAACGGATTTCAAATTTGAAATCAGCGCAAGAAACTGACCTAAGAACACTTATTCTTATATAAGAAAGAAAAATGTTGTTTGTCAGTGTACTCAGTCGAGTGTATTTTTCTAAACTAACGTATAAACTCTAGAATCGAGCCTCATGAATGGTGACGGAATACGCACGTGTTCCTAATTCATGAGAATTGCTGATTTTTAAATATAACTTACGTCACGGGAAGTTTAAATGATAAGCAAAGCTCTCTGCTTGCAAGTTTAAATGTAAGTTATAACCAGTACAGATTCTGTTTATTATATTATATTATATGTGTTATTTTTCCTCCACACAGTGAAAGTTTTGGGGTGACCCTAACTTTACCAGCACCTAGTAGTAGTTTCCATACTTGTGAAGAAATAGACAGTCCTTATTTTGAACCACGTGGGTTTCTTAAGTACCACTGGTCTAAACAGTGCATATGCAACCCGAGTTAGCCAGAAATACTATATCCCAATAACGGGTTTTCAAAGACTGTAATGATAAATACTGGACCTTGGAGCCAGATCTTAATTTCTTCTAGAAAACTCTGCGTAATCTTTCTGCCTGGTGGCGCGAAATACTTCAAGTATTAACTAACATTTCCCGACTATATATATATATATTTTGTGGACAAATCTGTGGTGTGACTAAAGTGAATCCTATACTGAGGGAAGGCACCGACCTGACATTCATCATTTCTAGAAACCTACGCTATTGACACTGTGCTCTGCTAACTCCCGCGCCTGGAATAATTGTTAGGTGACTTAATCAGACATTTGAACAAATTTGCACACCCAAGTAGTCGTTCCCGGAGACTCCAAGTTAAATACGTCTTTTGGAACTGGGGACTTCTTGGCAGAAGACTGCATTTTTTTGAGTCTGTGTGAAAATCTAAAATCAGTGTGTTCCAAGAGGCAGCGAGCAAAGTCGTGAGTACATGTATGAGAGGCCATGGCGGAATGAATGAGTGTACGCTGGTTTGAGTGATACTTTTCACTATTATATCTTTGACACCCTGTTGCTGTCCAAAATTTTTTTTTTTTCAATCTGCATAATTGGTTGCTAAGGCTAGAGTTCTTGTGTTTTTGTCTTAGGTTAAATCAGATTTTTTTTTCAAACTCTGTGCATATAATTACGAGATAAAACAAAGAAAACTCTTAGACTCAAACCCTATGTATCTGTGACTCTGGCGCCATCATCTGTTCTCTTAACGGGGCTGGGCTAAACCTAGAGTTAACACTATAACGGGCTATCATCCTTGCAACATTTCCTTGAATTTTTATGACTATGTGTATATGTATTTTCCTTGATGTACTTTCTTTGATGTTGTGAGCCGATTTTTTCTTGATATTAAAATCGCTCTTGAACTTAATAATAGTGTTTGGTCAGCTCGTTCTAGATATATATGTATCATTGTTATAGTTTTCCCACGTCTGTGTGTTTACCTGTCGTCACGTGTATGTGCGTGCCTGTGAGTGATAGAAATATACGTAATATGTATATTGGTGTAGTCTGTCTGACGCTGTAACAACTGTTGTAGAAGATAGGTGAGAGAGAGAGAAGAATTCTTTTCGCTTTCAGAGACAGCCACTATATCAAAATCTATCATCTCACGTGTGTGGAAATTCTATTACTTTTCACTAACTCTCACTGAGTCTATCACCTATTCAAACCTATTCAGAAGGGACCAAACCTAGTCTTAATTCTCCTATCGAAAATCTACGACAATTGAGTAACAGCAGGCATTTTTATTTATGATACAATTGTCAACTTTCTCACCCAGAAGTTTAATCAACCCCCGAATCGACCCTCAGGGGTTTATCAGCCCTTGGATGTATACGTCGACCCTTGTAGATATCGACACACAATACACTTATTAAATTCAATTTCAGGCAGCTGAGTTGGACCGCACTGTAATTTCAGCAAGTGATGTTTAAGTGTAGCATTTGACAAAAACATAATAAACTTATCAGAGACAAAGATATAATAGGACTACTGAACCTCAGACATGTTGTACAAGGCGTTAGACTGAATAAGTATAGCCAGCAGGTTGGTCTGAACATCAATCTGAAGAAGACAGAGGTCATGACACTCAATGTGGGCAATCCTGAGCCAATAACAATTAGGAACCAGAAGTTAGAACAGACAGACACATTTACTTACCTAGGAAGCATAGTAACACCTGATGGCGGAACAAGCAAGGACATTAACAACAGAATGAATAAGGCGAGAACAACCTTTGCTAGTTTCAACAACATTTGGAAGTTTTTCCAGTACAGCACAGACATCAAATTAAGACTGTATGAGAGCTGTGTACTTTCTGTGCTTTTCTATGGTGCGGAATGCTGGAGAGTAACAGAGAAGGGAATGTCGAAACTGTCCTCCTTCCACACAATCTGCCTAAGGAAAATTCTCCGAATCCTTTGGCCGAATACCACCAGCAACCAAGCACTGCTTATTCGGAGTAACCAGGAGGACATGTACACCATCATAGCTGGCAGACGCTGGAGTTGGTTTGGCCACATCCTCAGAAAGGACCCTGATACCATTACAAGAACAGCTATGCTATGGACCCCTGAAGGAAAGCGAAAGAGAGGCCGACCAAAAACAACCTGGCGAAGAACTGTAGAAGCCGAGATGCAAAGAATGAACCAGAGTTGGGGCACTGTATGAAGGATGGCCGCCGACCGAGCAAAGTGGAATCAATTTGTTGCTGCCCTACAAGACGCCACCAGGTGTGATGGCCACTGACTGCTTTGACGGTTGGCGGCTATGGATCAAAGAAGAAGAAGATTATGAGATTGTACATGGAGCTGGCAACTTCATCATGTAACATTAATTACCACAGAAACAACCGCTGTAAAAGCATGTTGGTGCTTGTTGCAGGCTTTCTTTAAGTGGGTCAGCTACAGTGGTAGATGCATGGTCCATAAGGAGGGCAAAGGAAAGTGATAATAAATGTAATGAATAATTATTATGTAGATTTTGAGCAACACAAAGACGTAATAATCTGATATGATAGGAGCACTATACAGAGCATTTCAACAGTATGCAATCTGACCATCAGAAGTGGTCCCCTCGTCGGACAAGTATTTTAGCTTTTTTAACTGCTGTCATGGATTTCCCTCCCCTGCTTTGCAGTAGCGGTCCAACGGTGGCCAAAACTCAAGAGTATCTAATATGGGTCTTCAAATGTGTCTACCTTCGCACAAGATTACTCTTGGCAGAGTTGTAGATAGAAGGATAATGATGGAAGTATTCATAAGATATTTCAGACGTCAAGAACAATGCTGGGTTGGCAGGGCAATTGTTAACTTATATCGGTCCGCCGCCTTTTATGAAGAATTAAGCAATTATTAATGTCCAAGCCCCTACACCGATTTACTCAGTGGAATTCTTCTTATTACTGTATGGCTCTGTATAGAGTGTATTTAGTAATTTGACTGAGACAAACATGCGGTATATTCAAAATGATTAAATCGAAGTTAAATTTGTATAATTACAAATAACAGATTTAATGGTGATTTAGGTTTTAACAAGGTTTTAAAGAAATGAATAATTATTTATAAAAAAAGTTTATCATCACTGTTGAGATGGAATAGAAGTGTGTAAAGGAGGTCACATGGCAGCTTTTATGGGTTACTTAGCTTTCAGTGACGGTTATGCTCCTTCTGATGGTTTGGTACTTGGTAGACTGATCATGCTCGTCGCTGGTCAAAGTTGTAGGGCGCAGCACGTTCCCAGAAGTGTCAGGGAGTGTCTACGAAGTTGGTTCCTTGTCTTAAAGCTCAGGCCACTTTTCCCTTCTTGTTCCAGAGATAGTACCCTCAACTGATACTACCAACAACCAATCTTGGCTCACAGACTGTTTGCTCAGAGAAGTAGGTTTAAAGCACTAGCAGATGCCTTTTCACGCGTGTTCTTAGGGGTCGTTATGTTAACACTGAATTCCCAATTACTCCGTGTTTCAGTTTCTTCAGATGCCTGTCTTCCTTATTAAAATGGTTTCCTGGGCTCTTTATGTCCTTCATATGTTCCACAAAGTCCGGTCTGATAAAGAGAATTCTGAATTCTAACCCTGGCAGTCTGGTTTCGTCTTGGCAAGCGATCCTCACAGTGAATTTTCACAGCGTCTTAAAACTGCGAAAAGGTCAGGTTATATGACCCTTCTTCCCCCGTATTTGTTTTGTTACGATGCTAAGAAAGCTCCAATCGTTTCAAACATGCGTGTTTAATGAGGTACTTTCAAAATTATTTCCGCCTGAAATAACGTGCGTGATGCAAAAGGTCACCTCTCCCATATATGGAAAAAAAACAACCAATGCCTTGTATGCAAACTCACAAACACATCTGTAAACTCATTCGACGATATGTGTCAGATGTAACATCTTACTTTCCTACTTTGCCACAAGGTGCGCAGGAAACGATTATGTCATTCCTGTGCGCTGACAAATAAGTTATCTCCCCGTAGTGCTATCGAAATGTCAGCGCACCCTGGCCTTATCAGCGAGTAAGCAAATACACTGGGCGATGTTGATGCTACTCTGTAGCCTGATGTCGGCCACACCCGAGATTAACCAACATGGTTGTCGGTTAATATTGCATCACCTGCCTACTATCTCAGCAGGGATGCTCAGGTAAACAGACAAGACGAATTAACACTGAGAGGAGTGTAAGAATGTTTGAAAATACAAAATATATGCTACATAGCACATAAAGAAAGAGATGCCGACCACTGAAAAGCACGTAAACAGTCAGTACAACAAATGTCCAGGATACGGCCGTAGTGAAGCAGAGATCGACTCACAAATAATTATGTGAAACACCTTTACGCTCTAAGAGACCAGGCCCGTTTGGGTCATAACTCCCAATTTTCAGCCTACTGTTGTCTTTTTCTCGCTGGTGCTGGGAATTGAACCCACTCCACCTTGGTTGCGACTTTCAACTTCATTCCTTGTTTTATCTGAGCTGCCAGCTTGAGGCGATTGTGAAAGTAACCATTATGTTGTATTTAACTACTGTCCAAAATCCATGACCGTTGCGATTGTTCCGTAGGCGTCCATAGCCAACACGATGCCCTTTTTGCAGTTTCACCGAGCCTTTTAAGTGTCCTTGTTCTTGACTGTCCTTTCTTACCCAATAGTTTCAGTATATCATATACTAAGCCGGCCACTAGACCTCTTGCAATGACCTTTACAGATATGACTTTTGCTGTGACCCCGTCATGTCTCAAGTCCATGACATGGGCGATTTGGATAAGTGCTGCCCATCTAATCTGGATTCGAGTTGATTCAAATTTATTTATAGCATTAGAAAGCGATGTACGTTCAAAAATTAGACGTCTGATATATATTTGCGCCTGACTATTCAAATTTTCCTAAGTGCGCTGTCGTAGTTAACTGGAGAAAATATAGGTCAACAGAAGTGACTGGTTAGTAGTTCGCTGTGTCGTCCTCTTCTCCGCAAATGTAATATATCTTGTTCACATGAAGAAATGTTCCATTTCCTCTACAAACGCGGTTCTCAAGATGTGAAGGTATAGGACACATTCGCTGTTTTCCGGCAATTTGTCAGACTTCCACGTGCAAATAGTTCTCTGATTAGGGGAGGTAAAAAAAACGTACTTGATGTCCATAAAAATTGTGAACACGGTTGTATGTGATAATTTACCAAGATTGTGTTAATCACATAATTTAATTCATTTTTCCTTCTCTTTTTTTCTTCTTTTTTCTCACATTATAAGGCTGCAGTTTTTTTTAACTAGCCATATGGCATACAATTCGGAGTACCTACATTTTTTACCTACTCCGGCTTCACTAAAAAGTGACCGACTCCACGACTCCGATTCATGATTCCGACTCCGATTCATGATTCCGACTCCGATTCCACAGCCCTGGCTTCTATGTGCAGACATCATTATAAGTGCTTATGAACATACACAAACTGAAATGTGTGGGTCTATATCAGTGGTTCGGGACCTAAGACGCGTCAACAGTGAGAAATGCAGTTAGCGACCCATAGCTAGACTGCTTACGTCAGGGTCAGCGAACCAGAGCTGACCAAGACCCTACTCCACCTCCAAGTGGTGGTCCTGGAAACAGGCTGCATCACTGCAGTCTGGCTGAGCGAGTAGGGATCGAAGAGGGAAGGCTAACCCGGTCCCAAAAATGCCGTGCTGAAGTCGGATGTGTCGGCCAAAAGGCGCAAATATCGCAGCTTCGCTGTAAACGGACACAACGCTACCAACGTCCTTTTCAGGACGAACAAAGAAGAAGAAGAATATTAGTGGTTCTCAACGTGGACCCCAGAGGACCATGCCATATTTCTAGGGGGCCACAGTAAGATGGTAAAGTACATTTTTTCCAGCTAACAGAAACTATGAGGGGAGGGCGCCGCAGAGGTAAATGAGGTGTGACCGCTTGACATTCACTACCATTAATACGTGTAAAAAACCACATACAATGAGAATAACAACGTTAAAAGCAGTTAAGACATTTGTGCACAAAACACAGTATCATGAAAAGTTCACGGCTTTGAGAGAAGCATTGTAAAGCTGTCCCAGAACAAAACAATAGTAAATGCATGTTTTTGAATGGAACATTTTGTGAAAGTGAGAGTTGCTAATCTGGGTTTTTTTCCGTTGTTAGAGAGAGAGGCGTGTGGAAAAAGTCGAAAAGCTGAGAAAGCGTGTGCAAATGTAGATAATTGTGCCGTGTGAAAAAAGAAAGAATCGTGTGAAAATTGGCGGGAAATAGGAAGAAATAGTATAAAAAGGAGAGACGTGGGCGATAGACAGGCTTTTACAGATTTTTAGGATTCATTAGGCGAGAGGATTTTACAGATAGTGTTAGGTGAACTTCGTCTTTGAGATTATCAAGACGTTTTTAACTTGACAAGTTTTCAAGTTAGACAAGTATTTTTAAGTAGACAAGTTAGTTTTTAAGCAGACAAGTTTGTATTTTATTCTATTGGATATATTATTCCTGTGGACATACACTTTCATTTTGGATACTCACTACTTTGTGTAACAAGAAACAAGTACTTCACCATTGTGTCAATAACATTGCTGTTCTAATGACGTTAATAAACTATATTTTATTTTTCTACATTGCTGAGTTTTCTTTGGAATATTAAAGTGGATTACTTTGACAAACCATTATACGAGGTATTGCTTTTCACTAAACCTAAAAGGGTAAGAACGGACTTTGGGAAGAAGAATAAACTAAGGTCAAGAATTTCCATCTCAGGCGGAAAGGCCTGTAACCAATTGAACCAGAACGTGCGAAGAATTAGCTCTCTTCAAAATATTTACCTGCGCACAACACCACTGACTGGCCAACAGACCCGGTTACACTAACTTCATATTGATGCCGTGACCAACCCCGGTCACAGAGGCTCAGAAAGTGGGGAGGGGGGGGGGGGCGCATGAGCAAAAAAAAGTTGAGAAACCCTGGTCTACATTATATTTACTGATGCAAACATATCTATTCAATGACTTTCTCATACAAACAACGAAAGTTGAGTTTCTCTGTGACATAAATCAAACTTTAGACAAACTAATTTTATACATCCTCTTAACGGTCTCTCTCTGTGTGTGTCTCTCTCTTTCTTTCTCTTTCTTTCTCTCCCCTTCTATCCCTCTCTTACTCTCTCTCAAAACGTAAAGAAACGCTCAATTATTTCACACACGACTAATTTCCTGTAGGCAGAAATACATACGTAAGAAAGTCTATCACATAACTAGCTCAGACAACCTTGTATTTGTACAGAAATGAATCATTCATTCGATACACCTGTGGTTAGTCTTCAGTGATATCGCCTTTTCCAACGTCCGCTTCTCGACGCAAAACTCTTTTAGAATAATGAAGATTTTCTTATTCTCACAATCGACATCGTTGCACTCTGGGCAAGCCCATAGGTGCTCAGTCTCCCTCAGCAAATGTTGACGGGTATGAATGCTGATTGTTCCTGGATGTATACACACCTGACTTATTGTCTTATACGTACATCCCAGCTAGTCTCACGTTTGATGCCAAAGTCTAGCAGTCTGAGCCAAGTTGATTCATCGATTGCAATGTCTTTCTCTAACAGGCGAAAGACAATTATCTTTGTCATCTCTCTGGAAGGAAGGAAGGATACCTGGTTAAGCTGCCTAAGAAGGGAAACTTACAAGAGTGCACAAATTATAGAGGAATAATGTTGCTATCAGTGCCAGGAAACACATTAAACAGGATCATCCTCGAGAGATTAAGAGTCCATTGACAAGTAACTGAGAGATGAACAAGCAGGTTTTCGACCAATCAGATCCTGTACAGACCAGATCTGTCTTTATTTCTTACGAGCGCCTGAAAACATACCTTTATGTTTGTCTAATATTAATTTACTGTTTACAGGCCTCGGGTTTCCCTTCCTTATGTGTCATTAATGTTTATACAATACCAGAAACCTACCCTCTGTTCTATACTACTGTTCTTAAGTCTTCTATCATTTACTGGACACAGTATCAAGGTCTTTGTCTTGTGTGGACTAACACGTACTGTAGAATAGGGGAACAACAGAAGTGATTGCGTCATTAATAGGCTGAGGTGCCCATTGTAAACTTCCGGTGTTGTCTTGTGTTTCGCACTAATGACATCTTTTTTTAAAGCATCTTTTTTTGGGGATGCCTAGCTGGCCGGGAGGATAGTGTGATTCGCTTGTATGGCTAGGCGGTGTTGTCGTACGGAAGGTACGGGGTTCGAACCCTGGGTAAGCCACTCGCGTCTGTTGTTTTTCTGTTGTCTGGTGTTCTACTTCTTTATTTCTTACGAGTGCCTGAAAACATACCTTTATGTTTGTCTAATATTAATTTACTGTTTATATGCCTCGGGTTTCCCTTCCTTATGTGTCATTAATGTTTATACAGATCAGATAGCCACTTTAAGAATAATAGTTGAACAAAGTCTGGAATGGAATTCATCACTATACATTGGATTTGTGGACTACGAAAAGGCATTTGACAGTGTAGACAGAAAATCACTTTGGAAATTAATGAGGCATTATGGAGTTCCCCTGATTAATAAAGAAAACTTATGGAGACATGACATGCAGAGTTCTTCATGAAGGACAACTTACAGAACCGTTTAGGATAAGAACGGGAGTGCGACAGGGATGCCTCTTGTCTCAGTTTCTTTTCTTATTAGCAATAGACTGGATTATGAAAACATCGACATCCCAGAACAGAAATGGAATCCAGTGAAATCTGACTAAACAATAAGATGATCTAGATTTTACTGATGACTTGGCTCTTCTGTACCATAACCATAATCAGATGCAGGATAAAATGAAAACACCCGATGAGAGGTCACAGCTGTTACGTTTGAAAATACACACGAAAAAGACAAAAATAATGAGAATAAATGCAGGAAATGATAACAGGGTTGAACTTGAATAAACACCACTACAAGATGTAGAACCTTACACATATCTTGGCAGCAATATAGACAAAGTTAGAGGGACAGACAGCGATATCAAAATAAGAATACAAAAAGCAAGAGGAGCTTTCAATACTATGGGAAATACATGAAGATGAAAAGAAATCGGATCCAACACAAAAATAAGAATCTTAAACTCAAATGTCAAGTCAGTCCTATTGTATGGCTCTGAAACACGGAGAATAACAAAAACCAAAACCAAAAAGCTACAGACTTTTATAAATGGGTGCTTGCGTAGAATAGAAAGATTACAATAGTATAACAAGGTCACCAACGTGGAAACTGATGACAAGAACCAGATAAGTGCCAGTGGAACAAGAGATAAGAAGAAGACGCTGGCGACGGATAGGACACACACTGAGGAAACCTGATGATAGCATTACAAGGCAGTCCTTGTTCTGGAACCCCTAGGGCACGAGAAGCAGAGGTAGACCAAGAAGCACATAGAGAAGAGAGCTGGAAACAGAGGTGAGAATGATGAGGAGAACGTGGAAAGATTTTGAGATGATGACACGTGACAGGTGGACTTGACATGTTTTTGTTGAAGGCCTATGCTCCTTGGGACCTGAAGGTAATGAATGAATGAATGTCTCCCTTATCCAAATTCAACGTCGCCCCAATTAGTGCTCTGTTGGCTAGTCTGTCAACTCTCATTGCCGTGTGCCATTGCATACCTAGGACAGTAGATCGACATCAGTTCCTGAAGGTTTGAGATCTCTATGTATGTTCTCCATTTAGTCTTAGCCGTCCATTTTGGTTTGGTTTTCTATTAAGGACTTTCTTCATTGCACACGGACAACTCCATCAGTGCTCGATCTCCTCCATTAGATCACACAAGGAGGATCTCAGCACAGTGCAAGAACTCTAGCACCGGCGAGAATCCCAATGTGTGTATATAGGAATCACGTATTCTATACATATTTTTATGGTGGGTAGGTTTCTAATTTGTGCATTTTGCCAGGGCAGTGGTCTTAGGGCCAACTCTTTACGATTTCCAATTGCCGTAAGATTTTTAACGGGCGCAACTTGCACACTGGACCTCCTATGTTTTCGCCCTTATCCGAGAAGGCTAGGCATCCAATCTCACTACCCAGCAGACCAGAAGGAGTGTGACATATTTAGGACCACTGGTTATGAAAAAAATTTCCATAAATGATATTCCCTCAACTGGGAGTCGTACCCGATACGTTTAGAATTCGAGGCGGACGCCATACCTCTTAGTCTCTCTGACCCCCATCCATTTTGGATGTTCCAAAGCATGGACTGAAAGTCCATCACAATAACTGCCAGGATTAATGGAGCTTTAGGCAATTCCCCAGAGCTGGTGCAGTAGCTGTCTCTGTCTCCATTCTCATGCTGGAAGTTGTTGTCGTGTAAGCTCCGTGCTTTTTAGCGACGATTGTCTTACAGCGCCTAACTCTACAGTTTACAGCTCGCTGACAATGTTACACTTCAACATTGGCAACCACTTGCAAGCAAAACATTTATTACATTCTTCCTATCGTTGTCACCGCTTACAAATTTTCGTTCAATTTGCATGAAAAAAAAATGTTATTTACCTTCCTTTAACGATAACCAGTTCACTAATAGTATGTCCCTTACATACCTCCTATAACAGTTCAACCGTTATATCAATTAGATTAACCATTCTGTCAGCATTTACGTCGATATTGTTACCCTTACTTCTCTTCAGATGTCCTCTTCATTGCTCACTTCTGCCAAGTTGGCTCTTCTTCACTGTACACTTCTGTCAACTTGGCTCTTCTTCATTGTTCACTTTTGTGAAATTGGCTCTTATTCATTGCTCACTTCTGTCAATCTAGTTGTCCTTCATTGTTCACTTGTCATGTTGGCTCTTTGTGAGAGAGAATTATGAAAAATAGATTTTATTATCTACATTTTTCTTCCACCTGGCTTCACCTTGCTTCCTTATTAGTTATGCACGTTTTTTTAACGCATAACTCTCCTACACTTAGATATCGGCCTCTCTCTTAATTTAGCCACGCCAAATTCGTTCTTTTCTCTACAATAGGAATGTTTACTGTGATGCACGTAGCGAGAGAGAAGGGGGAGATGAGCTAATAAAGAAAAACAAAGGGGGCGATAAGTTGAAACGTATTTTCGGTAGACATTGATCAGGGGGAATAAATCTGAGTAGAAGGGGAAGAGAATCTGAAAAATTGGGAGATAAATTACAATTACCCCCCCCCCCACCCCCCCCCTATCCATTCGTTCGTGAAACGTAATTAAGCTACAGAACGACGAAGATCTAAGAGTCCAGTAGGCGGCGAAAAAGTGGCAAATTTTCCTTTAATTCAGAATGGGAACACAGAAATCCCCAAAGGTGTTATGTGTAACACTGGTCAGCGACTTTTCTACCATATATATATATATATATATATATATATATATATATATATATATATATATATATATATATATATATATATATATATATATATATATATATATATATATATGCTTTTAAAATCCATTATTCAGTACCCACAAATTTATTTTAGAACATCTAGCTACGATTCTAGAACCATTTGTATTAATGGAGTTTCTTAGTTTTCGTTGGAGATTGTTTTGAATTTCTGGGTTTGCGGTAAATATTATAATAGAAGTTTGAGTGATTTAATTGTTAAGTCCGTCATTTTATTTCACTAAGATTTTTCGGTGTAGAGTGATTTAACTGTTAAGTCCGTCATTTTATTTCACTAGGATTTACTGTGCTAATTGACTAGCGAATTTAAACAATCTATAGCTAAATTGTTCCGGCTGTAGCGTTAATCTAACTAACTGATATTAACCAGTAGAGATATTTTAATCGACTAGTAAATGCACTATTCATTTTGAGTACTGACGAAATATATATTTATTTCTAATTCATTATGAGTAAATTTATAAATGACTAGCGCTTATTTCACGGTTTTTTTTTTGTTAACGGTAAATAAGCTATACCCGGTTAGTTCTATTCAAAGTTAAATAACCGAGTGTAAATAAATTATAATTCTGCGCGGGTTAAGTAGGATAGAATAGTGGTGTAGTGGTTATTGTGATTATATGGTTGTTTCTTTTTTCCCATATCTAGTACTGGGTCACTTACCCAAAAACCTACCAGCGGTCTAAGCCTACGCCTAAACCTGAATCGGAGAATAACGGATCTAAGTCTAAAAGTACAAAAATAATATTCATATATATACATTGGGTCTTCAAGGTGAACCTGTCTGGCCTCTTGTTTACACCCAGAAAGAGACACAGTACCAACTGTCGCATAGAGATTATGATCAATAAATTTTCTATATTTCCTTTCTTTTTCTACCCGTGTCCTCCACTTTATTATCGCTCTTTTATCCTTTTCCTGTGTTTTGCGCATTCGTACGTTTGCGACTATAAACATTACTATTTTCCCATTCAAACTTTCGCCTGTTTCTTTTCTCATTTAGAAACGCACACGCATGTTATTATATAACGTGTCAGTCGCTGCAGTCAGACGAGATGTGTGATTATGTTTCATACTCAGACATAGGAGCAGACTTTTGGTCTAGCATTTTCACCTGACACGAACGTTTCTCCGGCGTGAGGTGTGATAACCGACATCTGCACGGCGCAGAATGAGACATTTGTCTGGTAATTTCCTTTGTCACGACACTCTCGGCCAGCTTCGTTAGCAGTGAGGTGTCGAAGACGCGTTTGGCATGTTATGTCCAGCGTCTAAGGTACGTAGGTGTTAGGAAAGGGGAGAGATCGGGTTTTTTGGAAATAGTGGGATCTTTTGTCTGGTTTAAGATATTAACCAGAGTTTGAAACTAGATTTTCATTCGTACTCCTAAATCTGCAGTAGACAGATCGCCAGGCTAGAAGAATATCTTGTGTATTGAAAAGTCTTTAGTTTCTGGGCAATCTTTGCCGAGTTCTAGACTACCATTATATTGAATGATTCTAGTTCGTGGTATTAATCTGTAGTTCTGTGCGGACGTAAATATTATATTAAGTATCTAATATTTTGTGAGTGATTAAGTGGTGAATTGCCTATTTTTCACTAGTTCTTTTGTGCAGAGAGAATTAAAATATAGTCTGTATTATTTTCTAGTGACGTGTTTCAGTGGAAAGCAGAATAAATTATATTTCTAGCTTAAAATCATGCAGCTATAAATGAATTTGATTTTACTCCTAAATACTCTATTTAGTGAAGAAAACTGGGGTTAACCCAAACTTTGCCAACGTTAAGTACTGATGAGTAATATCTGAGAAGAACTAAAACATTTTCCTTAAAAGACTTGGTGAAAAATCTTTACAAGAACTTTAAAGGTGAAATGACATAACGGGCCTATTGCGCCAGATTTTATTCTTCCTGAGAAAACTTAAGTACAGTTCAGCCCTTGTGGCAAGTAAACTATTGCAAACAGTAACGTTCCGTAAATTATGTCAACTTGTGGTGTGACCAAGAATTTTTTTACCTTTTGATCGAAGTTACAAACCTGACATTGTTCCTAAGTAGTGGAAACCTCGTGATTCTGATCCTGTGAGCCCGCTTGAAAACTAATTCTTACCTGAACTGATAAAGTGACACTAACTTAAAATCTGAACAAAATTATCGCCTGAAGAGGACGCTCCCCGGACAAATTGGATGAAACCAAGATCTGCAGAGCTGGGTATCCGCTTCATCAAACGATAAAACAGATTGTGTCATAAGGGGCACCAGACGGCGAACAGCAGCACGATTGTAGGTAAGGTTGTGTGAGACAGGGCCCTGATGAATGAACCGAGAGAAAGCAGGAACGAGTGACTCTATTATGGTATACCAAATTTCACCCACTTTGTAATTTCTTTATGCAATTTTTTTGATGCAACAAGATACTTTTCCTTATGATAGATCATACTAATATCTAAGTCTGTTCATACCTTTAAAAGGGGAAAATCATTAGATTACCACTAATGTATCCTTGATTCCTTGGGGCTATCACTTTCTTCTAACAGGACTGTGGGCATACCTTGAGGGATAAGATCATACTGTGGGTCTATCATTCTTGTAGCATCTTTCTTGACTTTATGACTATTTGTATATGCTTTGATGGAATTTTATGTGTTGTGATGGAATTTTCTGATAATTAAAAATTCCATTGAACTTAATCAGTGTGTCGGGTCAGCTCGTTCCCAAATATCTATATAATCATTGTTATAGTTTTCCCATGTGTGTGTGTCTACATGTCATCAATTGTGTGTGTGTGTGCACGTGAGTGGTAATATATATATTAATATATATAGTTTATAGACTGTTTGACTCCTCTGGATCTGTTGTAGAAGATAGGCGGAGAGAGCGAAGATTCTCGCTTTCCGGGACAGTCTCTATAAATTTCTACCATCTCACTCGTGGAAATCTATTTCTACTATCATCTCTCACTGATGTTTTTTGTTCCAGAGAAATTTTTAATTATCATCTCAAAATTTCTCACAACACCAAAAATACCTAAAGGAAGCATACAAATAGACATAAAAGAATCAATGACTTTCTACCAGGATGATAACCCCGTGATGATATTAACTCTAGGTTTAGCCCACAGCCCCGTTATGAGACAGATGATGGCCCAAAGAGTCACAAATACATATGGTTAGGGTCTAATATTGTCCCCCTTAGAAGGTATAGACTGACTTTGACAGCAGTGTCTATTCTAAAGGAACAATTAATACAACAAGCGAGTGCATTAAATAACGAACATCCTTCCGTCACTTTCACTCGGTTCATTCATCAGGGATCCCTGGCACACGTTCTTACCTATCAAAAAACTTGATGTAGTTCACCGTCTGGCGCAACCGTAGGACACTTCTCTACAGTGAATCTGTATTCTTTGGATAAAGCGAATCCCAGCTCTACAATTACAGGTTTATTCCACTGTTTTCGGGGAGCGTTCACTTCACCAGTTAAATTTTAGATTTACTGTTAATGTCACTTGAATCAGGTTTGATAAGCAAGTTTAAAAGGGCACACAGAGTTCAGAAACACGAGGATTCCCTTAATTTGGAAAGAATGACCAGTGGACAACTTCTTTCAACAGATAGCCTGGTTTCACTATACACTCTTCGACAAAAAAATGTCGGGAAAAATGTTAATGTTATTGATTGTAATTATTCTCGCCGCCAGTCAGCAATTTTACATTAGAGTTTATGAAAGAATTTCAGATCTGGCGCAAAGGCCAGTATTGATCATTACAGTCTTTGAAACCCGTTTGTGGGATATAGTATTTCTGTCTAACTCTGTCGGCCTATGCACTGTCCGACCAGTGTTACTTGAGAAACCCACGTGGTTCAAAAATAAGGACTGTCTATTTCTTCACAAATATGGAACTCTTATTAAATGCTGGTAAAGTTCGGGTCACCCCAGTATTTCACTGTATAAAAGGAAAAGCACATATAAATCATTTACATATTATGTACTCAATATAACTTACATTTAAAACAGCAAGCCTACAGCTTGACTTATTATTTAAACTTCCGGTGAAATAAGTTATATAAAATCGATCATCAGGAATTAGGAATATGGTGCGTATTCCGTCACTACTCACTGATGTCGCGTCTAGCATTTATAAGTTTGTTATTAAAACAGTTTCGACTGAGTATTAGCCGTTAAATTAAATTCCCTATAGCTACTAGTTTTAGTAAGCTAAAGATATAATTTATTATGTATTTCCACTGTATGCGTCACTAGAAAAATAATACAAACTATAAATTAAGCACTCTGGATACAGAACTAGTTTAGAATGAAATAGGCGATTAAACACTAATCACTTCACAAAATACTAGATAATAATATATTTACCTCAAACACAGCACTACAGGATATCGCACAATTAAGAATTATACGCTTATATTTATGGAAGTCTAGAAGTTCGACAAATTGTCGCAACAAACTAAGAAACTTCACTTATACAGCTCTACTCTTCGCGAACCACCTGTCTACTGCGATTTATTGAGAAAGAATGAAATTAAAGTTTCAAACTAGGTTTAATATCTGAAACAGACAAAGGATGAACTATTTCCCCAACCCTGATCTCTCCCCTTCTCATAACACCTTACGTTAAACATTACCATTACTAGACGTCTTACATAACTGACACTTCTGCATTTCCGCACCTCGCGCTGACCCGGCCAACAGTGGGTGTCTTTTCAGGTGGAATTCCCAGACACATGTCTGAACTGTGCCGTGGAGCATGGGTGTCAGATGCGGGAACCCCGACACTCAGTCTGCTGTAGCGAGCAATGTCTGCCGCGATTCACGCCTCTGGCGGGATTGAGAGCGATTTTCACACTGCCCAGCGACTCAGCCTGGGAAAACCGCGGTGACAGGAGAAAATGCTATAACGATAAGTCGGCCCTATGTCTGAGATGGACTACAACTTAATCGCACTTCTCGTCTGACTGACATCTAAGTAATCGAGTTTCGTATCCCAGTATGAGAAAGAAAAACGATGATGGGAAAGAAATATATTTTTCGCAACGGGTGATGCGAAAAATACAGGAAAAACAAGTACGGAAAGATAATAAAATAAAAGGATGCGGGTGAGAGAATAGGAAGAAGATGCAGGCAATTTAATGATCAAAACCCACGTGACATGTATACAACATGGATTTTCACGTTAAAATATTTAAGATAACGGCTCACATATTTTTTTTTCTTACTTACTTACTTAGTCGTTCCCCTTCTACCGTGAGGTGTAGAGGTTTGGAAGAGAGAGCGCCAGACCATTCTATCAGCTGTCTTCTTCCTGACCTGGTTCCACTCCAGTCCTCGGTCCTTCAAAGATTGTCCAATGTTGTCCTCCCAGCGGACTCCGGGTCGTCCTGGAGGTCTGGATCCCTGGCTCTTTGTTTCCCATGCTTGTCGTGGTAGCCGATCTTCTCCCATTCTGCAGACATGGCCAAACCATCTTAGTTGGGACTGTTCTATTTGGGTCTGCAGCGGATGGGATTTTAGGCCTTGACGGATCGTCTGGCTGCGGACCATGTCTCCTCTTGCCACCCCAACCACCTTCCTCAGATACCTCATTTCTGAGGTTTGGATCTGGCTTCCGCGGGCCGCAGTCATTGCCCACGACTCGCATCCATATGTCAAGACTGGGACACAGGTGGAGCGGCATACAGCCATCCCCGTTTTCCCACCAACCCCCCTCCCGCCGAGGAATCCACGATCCATGGCCTGAAAAAGTCTCCCAGCCGCTGCCCTTCGAGTGGCCAACTCTTCTTTGATGCCTCCCTTTCGGTCTATAATAGCTCCGAGATATTTAAAGTGGTCGACCTGCTCCAGGACCTGTTCTCCCAACTTAATCTGATGTTTTCTTTCCTCTCGTGATATCACCATGGATTTTGTTTTAGAGCTGCTTATGACCATCCCTCTCTTCTCCAGCTCTTCCTTCCAGACTTGCAGGTTGGATTGGAGATGTGCCTCTGATTTAGCAATCAGGGCAACATCATCAGCAAATGCCAGCTCCGAAATACAGACCTGTCTCATCTTCCAGTACCCTGTCGTAGATTTCCGATAGGAGAATTAAGACTAGGTTTGGTCCCTTCTGAATAGGTTTGAATAGGTGATAGACTCAATGAGAGTTAGTGAAAGGTAATAGAATTTCCACACACGTGAGATGATAGATTTTGATATAGTGGCTGTCTCTGAAAGCGAAAAGAA
Organism: Oreohelix idahoensis; assembly: GCA_024509875.1. Taxonomy (NCBI): domain Eukaryota; kingdom Metazoa; phylum Mollusca; class Gastropoda; order Stylommatophora; family Oreohelicidae; genus Oreohelix; species Oreohelix idahoensis. Next base: position 43,287 of record JAMPIV010000241.1, on the reverse strand, counting down.
TTCTTCTCTCTCTCACCTATCTTCTACAACAGTTGTTACAGCGTCAGACAGACTACACCAATATACATATTACGTATATTTCTATCACTCACAGGCACGCACATACACGTGACGACAGGTAAACACACAGACGTGGGAAAACTATAACAATGATATATATATTATCTAGAACGAGCTGACCAAACACGATTATTAAGTTCAAGAGCGATTTTATTATCAGGAAAAATCGGCTCACAACATCAAAGAAAGTACATCAAGGAAAATACATATACACATAGTCATAAAAAAATCAAGGAAATGTTGCAAGGATGATAGCCCCGTTATAGTGTTAACTCTAGGTTTAGCCCGGCCCCGTTAAGAGAACAGATGATGGCGCCAGAGTCACAGATACATAGGGTTTGAGTCTAAGAGTTTTTCTTTGTTTTATCTCGTAATTATATGCACAGAGTTTGAAAAAAAACTGATTTAACCTAAGACAAAACACAAGAACTCTAGCCTTAGCAACAAATTATGCAGATTGGAAAAAAAAAATTAGGACAGCAACAGGGTGTCAAAGATATAATAGTGAAAATATCACTCCGACCAGCGTACACTCATTCATTCCGCCATGGCTTCTCATTCAGGTACTCACGACTTTGCTCGCTGCCTCTTGGAACACATTGATCTTAGATTTTCACACAGACTCAAAAAATGCAGTCTTCTGCCAAGAAGTCCCCAGTTCCAAAAGACGTATTTAACTTGGAGTCTCCGGGAACGACTACTTGGGTATGCAAATTTGTTCAAATGTCTGATTAAGTCACCTAACAATTATTCCAGGCGCGGGAGTTAGCAGAGCACAGTGTCAATAGCGTAGGTTTCTAAAAAATGATGAATGTCAGGTCGGTGCCTTCCCTCGGTATAGGATTCACTTTAGTCACACCACAGATTTGTCCACAAGATATAATCTAGTCGGGAAATGATTGTTAATATTCACGCCACCAGGCAGAAAATTATATAGAGTTTCTAGAAGAAATTAAGTGCTGGCTCCAAGGTCCAGTATTTATCATTACAGTCTTTGAAAACCCGTTATAGGGATATTAGTGTTTCTGTCCAACTTGCACCGTCAGATCAGTGTTACTTGAGAAAACCCACGTGGTTCAAAATAAGGACTGTCTATTTCTTCACAAGTATGGAAACTACTACTAGGTGCTGGTAAAGTTAGGGTCACCCCAAAACTTTCACTGTGTGGAGGAAAAATAACACATATAATATAATAAACAGAATCTGTACTGGTTAAAACTTACATTTAAACTTGCAAGCAGAGAGCTTTGCTTATCATTTAAACTTCCCGTGACGTAAGTTATATTTAAAAATCAGCATTCCTCATAAATTGAAGACACGTGAGCGTATTCCGTCACCATTCATGAGGCTGGATTCTAGAGTTTATACGTTAGTTTAGAAAAATACACTCGACTGAGTATTAGCAGTTAAATTAAATTTATAAATAGCTACAATTGCCGTTATAAGCTAGAAATTTAAATTTTATTCTGCTTTCCACTGAATGCTTCCCTAGAAAATATAATAGCCTACCACTTTATTTCTCTTCAGCGCTAATAAATAGATTAAAATGAATTAAGCGATTTAACACTTTAACACTCACAAAATCTATATATCTATCATATTAATTACCTCAACCACAGAATTACAGGTAGTCGCACAACTTAAGAATAAAAATGCTGAAAATATTTCTGGAAGTCTAGAAGTTCGACAAATTGCCGAAACAAACTGAGATCTTCGCTAACAGCTATTCTGTTTACGAGCAACCTATCACTGTGAGTCTATGAGCGAGAATGAAATTAAAGTTTCAAACTTGGCCAATATCTTAAAATCAGACAAAGGGCCCAAACTTATTTCGCCAAGCGAAATTATCTCCCCTACTCCCAACATTTACGTCCGCTTAACGCGTGTCGTAACTGTCACCTACTGACCACGATGTACGCGTGTCAGTTTCAAATCCCAGACAGCCTGACTCCATTGCAGGGCAGTTTTTACACTACAGCTGACCATGGCCCAAGTGAGCGCCGTGTCAGTTTGGGATTTTCCAGACAAATGTCTGGATACTGACCGGTGCAGATGTAAAGTATCACACCTCACCGGGACTAATGCCGAGAAGAAGCTCGCGCGCTCGGTGAGAATGTAGACGATTTGCTACGTCCTATGTTCAGCGAACCGACTTTCACGCCTTCTGACGCCCTGCAGCCCTGACATCTACGTAATATCGTCCTAGCGCGATTCTCAGTTTATGAGAAGGGAAAACAGGTAAAGTTTGCGAATTATATGAAAATAATATTCGCAAAACGAATGGGTGAAAAAAATACAGGAAAAAAATGAAATACAGAGATAATAAAAGAGAGAATTTTCGGGTGAAAGAATAGGAAGAAGTTGTAGGAAATTAAATGAATATAAACCCTACGTGACAGGGGCCACAGTAAAATAGTAAAGTTCATATTTTCCAGCTATCAGCAACTATGAGAGGATGGCGCCGCAGAGGTAAATGAGGCTCAGAAAGGGGGAGGGGGGGGGGGGGGCATGAGCAAAAAAATGTTGAGAACCCCATGGTCTAGATTATATTTCTTGATGCAAAAATATCTATTCAATGACTTTCTCATGCAAACAACGAAAGTTGAGTTTCTCATGCAAACAACGAAAGTTGAGTTTCTCTGTGACATAAATCAAACTTTAGACAAACTAATTTTATACATCCTCTTAACAGCCTCTTTCTCTTTCTCTCTCTTTTTCTCTCTATCTGTCTGTCTCTTTCTTTCTCTCTCTTTCTCTCCCTCTCTATCTCTCAAAACGTAAAGAAACGCTTAATTGTTTCACACACAAATTTCCTGTAGGCAGAAATACATACGTAAGAAAGTCTATCACATAACTAGCTCAGACAACATTATATCTGTACAGAAATGAATCATTCATTCGATACACCTGTGGTTATTCTTCAGTGATATCGCTTTTTCCAGCGTCCGCTTCTCGACGCAAAACTCTTTTAGAATAATCAAGATTTTCTTATTCTCATAATCGACATCATTGCACTCCGGGCAAATCCATAGGTGCTTAGTCTTCCTCGGCAAATGTCAACGAGTATGAATACCGATTGTTCCTGGTTGTATATACACCTGACTCATTGTCTTATACGTCCATCCCAGCTAGTCTCACGTTCGATGCCAAAGTATAGCAGTCTGAGCCAAGTTGATTCATCGATTGCAGTGTCTTTCTCTAACAGGCGAAAAGAAATTGTCTTTGTCATCTCTCTGGAAAGAAGGATACCTGGTTAAGCTGCCTAAGAAGGAAAACTTACAAGAGTGCACAAATTATAGAGAAATAATGTTACTATCAGTGCCAGGAAACGTATTAAACAGGATCATCCTCGAGAGATTAAAAGAGTCCATTGACAAGAAACGGAGAGATGAACAAGCAGGTTTTCGACCAAACAGATCCTGTACAGACCAGAGAGCCACATTGAGAATAATAGTTGAACAAAGTTTGGAATGGAATTCATCACTGTACATTGGATTTGTGGACTACGAAAAGGCATTTGACAGTGTAGACAGAGAATAACTTTGGAAATTGATGAGGTACTATGGAGTTCCCCTGAAGATCATTAATTTAATAAATAAAACTTATGGAGACATGACATGCAGAGTTCTTCATGAAGGACTACTTACAGATCCGTTTAGGATAAGAACTGGAGTGCCACAGGGATGCCTCTTGTCTCCATTTCTTTTCTTATTAGCAATAGACTGTTATGAAAACATCGACATCACACAACAGAAATGGAATCCAGGGGAATATGACTAAACAGTAAGATGATCTAGATTTTGCTGATGACTTGGTTCTTCTGTCCCATAACCATAATCAGATGCAGGATAACATGAAAACAATCGATGAGAGGTCACTGCCATTGAGTTTGAAAATACACACGAAAAAGACAAAAATAATGAGAATAAATGCAGGTAATGATAACAGGGTTGAACTTGAAGAAACGCCACAACAAGATGTAGAATCGTACACATGTCTTGGCAGCAATATAGACAAAGTTGGAAGGATAGACAGCGATATCAAAATAAGAATACAAAAAGCAAGAGGAGCTTTCATTGCGATGGGAAATATATGGAGATGAAGAGAAATCGGATCCAACACAAAAATAAGAATCTTCAACTCAAATGTCAAGTTAGTACTAATATATGGCTGTGAAACACGGAGAACAACAAAAACGAAAACCAAAAAGCTACAGACTTTCATAAATGGGTTCTTGGGTAGAATAGAGGGATTAAAATAGTATGACAAGGTTACCAACGTGGAACTGATGACAAGAACTAGACAAGTGCCAGTGGATCAATTGATGAGAAGAAGACGATGGCGATGGATAGGACACACGCTGAGGAAACCTGTTGATAGCATTACAAGGCAGTCCTTGTTCTGGAACCCCCATGGCAAGAGAGGCAGAGGTAGACCATGAAGCACAAGGAGACGAGAGCTGGAAACAGAGGTGAAAATGATGAGGAGAACGTGGAAAGAACTTGAGATGATGACAAGTGACAGGAGGATTTGACGTGTTTTTGTTGAAGGCCTATGTTCCGTGGGAGCTGAGGGTAATGCACACGGGACCTCCTATTTTTTCGCCCTTATCCGAGAATGCTAGGCATCCAATCTCACTACCCATAGACCAGAAGGAGTATGACATTTTTAGGACCACTGGTTATGAAAAAAATTTCCATAAATGATATTCCCTCTACTGGGAATCGAACCCAATACCTTTAGAATTCGAGGCGGACGCCATACCTCTTAGTCACTCCGACACCCATCCATTTTGGATCTTCCAAAGCATGGACTGAAACTCCGACACAATAACTGCCAGGATTAATCGAGCTAAAGGCAGCTCCCCAGAGCTGGTGCAGTAGCTGCCTCTTTCTCCATGTTCATACTGGAAGTTGTTGTCGTGTAAGCTCCGCGCTTTTTAGCGACGATTGTCTTACAGCTCCTAACTCTACAGTTTATAGATCTCTGAGAATGTTAAACATCAACATTGACACACAACTTGCAAGCGAAACATTTATTACATTCTTCCTATCGTTTTCACCGCTTGTAAATTTTCGTTCAATTTGCAGGACAAAAAATGTTATTTACCTTCCTTTAACGATAACAAGTTCACTAATATTATGTCCCTTACATACCTCCTATAGCAATTCAACTGTTATATCAATTAGATTAACCATTCTGTCAGCATTTACGTCGATATTGCTTCCCTTACTTCTCTTCAGATGTCCTCTTCATTGCTCACTTCTGCCAAGTTGGCTCTTCTTCACTGTTCACTTCTGTCAGCTTGGCTTTTCTTCGTTGTTCACTTCTGTCAACTTGGCTCTTCTTCATTTTTCACTTTTGTGAAATTGGCTCTTCTTCATTGCTCACTTCTGTAAACTTGGCTCTTCTTCATTGTTCACTTCTGTCATGTTGGCTCTTCTTTGCTGTTCACTTCTGTCAACGTAGCTGTTCTTCATTGTTCACTTCTGTTAAATTGGGTCTTCTTCATTTTTCACTTCTGTCAATTTAGCTGTTCTTCATTATTGACTTCTGTCAAGTAGGCTCTTCTTCAATGTTCACTTCTATCAACATGGCTCTTCCTCGCCGCAAACTTTTTTTTCAAGTCTGTTCTCAACTTTAAGGTCTTTAACGTCCACCATTGACTACTTACCCATCACTAATCTCTGTCGAGTTTACTCTTCTCTATATTTTACTTTTTCATTCTTCATTTCTTTCAAGTTGTCTGTTCTCTAAACTTTCCTTTTTTAACTTGTCTCTTCTCCTAACTTCATTTCTATCAAGTAATCTTTTCTCCAATTTTCACTTTTATCACGAAACGTCTTCTCCATTCATGACGTATGTCAGGTATATCGTGTCTTGCATTTAGTGTATGTTCACACTCCTCCTGTAACCATCGCATTGTTATGGAGGCTGGTATTTCAGTTTATCTACAACATAAGCTGCCTCTAGAAAACACGAAGAGGCTTTGACCCGTTGTCCTACATGGAGCAGGAGTTAGGTCTAGGTGCTATACCAACGTGACAGTCAAGTGTATACAACATGGATTTTGACATTAAAATATTTAAGATAACGGCTCTTATATTTTTTTCTAATTGTTTATATTTAGGATAAACAGTAGAATGCTTCTTTTTTAAGTATTAGTTATTATAAATCCTAATAGAAAATGTTTGCACTTGGCATATAACTAAGTTTATTAGTCGTTCCACTTCTACCCTGGGATGTAGAGCTTTGCCAGAGAGAGCGTCACACTATCCTATCGGCTGCCTTTCATCTGCTCTGGTTCAAATCTAGTCCTCGGTTCTTTAGAGATCGCCTAATTGTCCTCCCGGCGAACTCTGTGTTGTCCTGGAGGTCTGGATCGCTGGCTCTTGGTTTTCCATATTTGTTGCAGTAGCCGATCTTCTCTCATTCTGCAGACATGGCGAAACTATTGTAATTTGGACTGTTCCACGTGGGTCTGCAGGGGTTGGGTTTTGAGGCCATGATGTATCGTCTGGTAGCGGACCTTGTTTCTTCTTGTTACTTCAACCGTCTTCCACAGATACCTCATTTCTGAGGTTTGGAACTGGCTTTTGAGGGTTGTATTCATTGTTGCCCATGACTGTTGTTGGTATATAAATGAATTTTAAAAAACTATAGCTTTTTAAGTCTAAATATCCACAATACATGCAGCCACACATATTTATGGCAAGTAAGCAAGAGTGTCCAACATTGTTACAAGAAATGATAAACACATCGTAAAAGTTAAGGATCCCATTACATGCCCATTGAGGCATATTGGGAATATGGTGTTAGGCCCATATTTTCTTGACCATCAGAACACTAGGGGTAATGTGGTCAGCATTACGCCGGCCGCCTTAACCTTCCCAGAGTTGCTCTGGTACCTAATTCATGAGTCTGGATCGACCTCGGAGCCGTTTGCGGTCTAAAAAATCCCACCTCAACTAGGGATCGAACCATGGATCAATGTAATATTAAACCATGATAATTTGTTTTTTAAATAAATAAAACGTACGTATTCGCTGTCTACACAGCCACCATGGGTCAAGATTCCGCATTTTTAGAACCACTGCGACGAATCTTTCATTACATTACTGGTCAAAGCATTTAAGGTGGGAAATGTCGGCAATCTAGGGTAAAGAAATCGCGTGAGAGAGATTGGTTTTCCTTGTGCAAAGGCTGTTCAATTAGAACCATGACATGGAAGCATTCGTCTCCATTAGACAGAGACGTGCATTTCTATTTGTCCAAGACATTCTAGACGACACACGAGGCGAGACCTTGTTATGCGTGTCGCTAGATGTATTGCTGTGTTCTTCCGCGCGTTTCCTTCTGTTAAATTGGCTTCTCCCCTGAAATTATTTGCGCCAAACACACATGCACTTTTACACGCACACATACACACAAGCTTGTATATATATATATATATATATATATATATATATATATATATATATATATATATATATATATATATATATATATACACACGCAGGCACTCAACGATGCGGGAATTCATCTGACAGGAAAACATTATTTCAAATTATAATATTTTGCATGCATCATCATCATTTTATTGTTGGCTTTTTATTAGGGAACATTGAGCCACCACAGCAGATGGTCTCCTTACGCAAGTACACATCACAGCAGATGGTCTCCTTACGCAAGTACACATCACAGCAGATGGTCTCCTTACGTAAGTACACATCACAGCAGATGGTCTCCTTACGCAAGTACACATCACAGCAGATGGTCTCCTTACGCAAGTACACATCACAGAATGTTCTTGTGCCAGATGTTCTTGTGGCAGATGTTCTTGTGGCAGATATTCTTGTAGCAGATGTTCTTGTAGCAGATGTTCTTGTGGCAGATGTTCTTGTGGCAGATGTTCTTGTGGCAGCAATTTAATTCACAGGTTAAGATTGCCAGTCCCATCTACACTTTACTAAACGACCAAGGCGGATAAATACAATATAGTAGTAATAAAAAGGTAAAGGTCGTCCTATAGCAGATACTTCCGTAGGAGAGTGAAGTGTTAGAGACTTCACTATACTAGATTCAGCGTCGAGTGTGGGGGTGACCAGTTCCCTTCCTTGCTGCTTTTTTCTTCCCTAGATCAAGAGTTAAGTGAGGTACCCATTTACAGCTGGGTAGACTGGAGCGCCACGATACCATGAATCGAACTCGGCACCTTTGCCGTGAGAGAACAGCGCTCTCACCACTCTGTTAATCAGACGCTCTATTGTATTAGTACCAACCTTCAATATCAGTGGAAGAACAAGTGAGAAAACCATTTGATAGCATTACAAGGCGGTCTTTATTCTGAAATCTTCAGGGTAAGAGGAAAAGCGGGAGTCCAAAACAACACATGGAGAAGTGGTTTAGACTATTCCGTAAAGAGATAAACAAGACATGGGAAAATCTTGAACGAACAGGAACAGGTTGACCTTATATCCAACTCCCTTTAGTTAGCCTTTTACGACATGCCAGGTAGGTCACAATACTCCTTTATTTTCTTTTTGCTTTAACTCCACGTAGAGGTAACTTCATAGGTATCAAATATTAATGTTTCTAATTTTTCAGTGTGAATAAATGCGAGAAATGATAACAGGGTTGAACTTGAAGAAACACCCCTGCAAGATGTAGAATCGTACACATATCTTGGCAGCAATATTGATTTTGATAACGTTGGAGAGACAGACAATCATATCAAAATAAGAACACAAAAAGCAATAGGAGCTTTCACTGCATTGGGAAACATATGAAGAACAAGAGAAATCAAGTCCAACACGAAAATAAGAATCTTCAACACAAATGTCGTCAGTCCTATTGTATGGCTCTGAGACATGGAGAACAACAATAAGAACAATAAAAAAGTTACAGACTTTTATAAATAGGTGCTTGTGTAGAATAGAAGGATTAAAATGGTATGACAAGGTCAACAATGTGGAAACTGATGAGAAGAACCAGACAAGTGCCAGTGGAACAAGAGTTGAGAAGAAGACGCTGGCGATGGATAGGACACACATTGAGGAAACCTGTTGATAGCATTACAAGGCAGTCCTTGTTCTGGAATCTCCAGAGTAAGAGAGGCAGATATATTAAAAAAAAACCACACACAAAAGCACAAACACTCACGGAGAAGAACTGGAAATAGAATGAGAATGATAAGGAAGACATAGAAAGAACTAAAACTGATGGCACGTAACAGAAAGACTTGGCATTATTTGTTAAAGGCCTATGTTCTTACAGGAGCTAAAGTATACTGATTGATTAGATTTTTTTTTCAATTTACAATATATAAATGTTGTCATTATATTTCTTGGGTTATTTTAATATGATATTCTACTAGATATTGTCTGAATAAGGCATTCGTTTAAATATTTCCATTTCCGCTACCTTTAGAAAATGGAACCACCACTGCAACTGGTTCTCTTGCAGGAAGCCTGCACAAAAGTTCTTATGTCTTCTTGCAACTATGTTTTTTGTGGTAATTTGTTTTACTCGAAAAGGTTCCCAACCTCATACAAAACCTCATATTTCTTGCCTCATACGACATGCCCGAGGGAGTGCTAGTCTTATTCATTCCTCCGACTCCCGTGAACTACACAAGGGGATATAAGACGTTACTTGTGACAATATTAAATATATAAATATGTTTGCGAGTCTGTATGTGAGAATGTACTCATATATGTGTTAGATAGATCTCCTACAAATTAGGCAAATCATGCTCTAGTCTGGCTTATCGGTGGCTTACCTGCTTGTAAAGAAGTCTCGAGGAACATTGATTAATGTTGAGAACATCGATTTTTATATTTTGCTACGTTCAAAATGCTCTTCTCGTGTTACCAAATGGCGCAGAATCGCACGTGTCAAAGGTAGTCATAAATCTATTTAACAGAAATTCGTCACGTACATTTATTATGAGACAGTATAGAATTTTTCATTACCCTACGTCTCATTGTGGAGCACATTCCGTATAGAAATACCAGCCAAGTCCCCCTGTCCTTATCTCTAATTCAAGGTCTCTTCCTGTGTTCTTTATCCTTCTCATGTCTATCTCTAATTCCTATTTCCAAGTGTTTGTGGTCTCCCACCATTTCTCTTACACTGGTGATTCCAGACGAATGATTGCCTTGTAATGCTAAAGAATAGTGTTCTTAATGCATGTCCTACCCAACGCCAGAGTCTGGTCCTCAGGCATTATTCTACCTGTTTTTTGGTGCCTTGCCTTCAGGGAAGTACCTAGGTTTTATTTTTATATTTATTTAAGTTCTTATGTGTCCTATCTAGCCTTCACTTTCTTTCCTTTCCTGACGAAGGCCTTGTGGCCGAAACGTAGACTATTTTCTTTGTCTTTTGTCCTCGTAAGACGAATCACCTTTTTTCCATTTTTTTTCTCAAACCCATCCATTGTATTCTACCTGTAATAGTCCGGTTCTTTCCATCAATTCCACATCATTGATCCTGTCCGTACCATTCCAATTCTACTGTGCGTAAGCATATATTAGTGAAAGGTTGTTTTTTTCGGTTTAGTGACTGAGTCTTTAAATGTTCGGGTCGTTCATGGGTGCTATATACCGTAGTTATGTAGATGTCATGAGAACAGTCTCGACCAATGAAGTCCTTTTTTGTGCTAAATTGGCTGTGCGCCCTTTCAGGATATACTTTCCTAGCAAGGCGATGGCTCCGATTGGATGGTCATTGGTAAGCCTACCACTCATATTTCTTTTCTGCTGCCTGGTGTCTTTCTGTCAGTGCCATGAGTGCCTTTATTTACGACTCACAGCACTCAGGTTTCCTTTATGATATATTCTTTCAGGTAGGCATTTATATTGTTCTTCGTGTTTCTGGGCCATACAATAATTCGTCGTTGAATTTGAGTATCCTGTATCTCCCAGTGAAATCTGGATATCAACGTGTCGCATTTCTTCTTATAATCTTTGACCTTTTCCAGGGCATTTTCAGACGGCTGTCAATTTATGTGTCTATCATCAATGACAAAACTCTCTCTGGACACATAAATTGACAGCCGCATTGACAAAGCTACCTTTGCCCGCCTCACATCACGTGTTTGGGGAAACTCCAAACTCACAACAACGACCAAAGCTGCGATATATAACGCCTGCATCACCAGCTTACTTCTGTATGGCAGTGAGACATATGTGAAAATGGAAGAAATATTCGACAAAATTATGTGGCAGCTATAAGGAATATTTAAAGAAATATTTGGCAGCTAGAAGAAATAGTTGAAGAAATGTTTGGTAGCTACATGAAATATTTGAAGAAATATTTGGCAATGAGAAGAATTATTTGAAGAAATATTTGGCAACTAGAAGAAATATTTGAAGAAATAACTGGCAACTAGAACAAAATATCTGAAGAAATATTTGGCAACTGGAACAACTATTTGAAGGAACGTTTGATGACTAGAAGAAATATTTGAAGAAATGTTTGACAACTAGAAGAAATATTTGGCAACTGGAACAAATATATGAAGGAACGTTGGGTGACTAGAAGAAATATTTGTAGAAATGTTTGGCGACTAGAAGCAATATTTGAAAAAAAATGTTTGGCAACTAGAAGAAATATTTGAAGAAATATTTGGCAATTACGAGAAATGTTTGACAACTGGAAGACATTTTTGACAGCTGCAAGAATTATTTGAAGTACTTGACAACAGGAAAAAATATTTAATGAACAGTTTGGAAAACTGCAAGAAAAATTTAAAGAAATATTTAAAGAAGAAATATTTGAAGAAATATTGACAAGTGCAAGAAATATCAGACGAATTATTTGGCAACTGCAAGGAACACTTGACAGTTGCAAGAAACATTCGAAAAAATATTTCACAATTGTAAGAAACATTTGAAGAAATATTTAAAGAAATATCTGAAGAAATATTTGGCAACTGAAAAAAAAAAAAAAACATGTGAAGAAACATTTGACAACTGGAAGAAACTTTTGAAGAAATGTTTGACAACTGTAAGAAACATTTGAAGAAATATTTTACAACTGGAAAAACATTTGAAGAAATATTTGACAACTGTAAGAAACATTTGAAGAAATATTTGACAACTGGAAAAACATTTGAAGAAATATTTGACAACTGGAAAAAACCATTTGAAGAAATATTTGATAACTGGAAAAACATTTGAAGAAATATTTGACAAATTGAAACAACGTTTGAAAAAATATTTGACAACTGTTAAAAATATTTGACATTTGACAACTAAAAAAAGTTATTTGAAGAAATATTTGACAACTGGAAGAAACGTTTGAAGAAATGTTTGACAACTGGAAAAAAAAAACATTTGAAGAAATATTTAACAACTGTAAGAAATATTTGACAACTGTTAGAAATATTTGACAACTGTAAGAAACATTTGACACATGCAAGAAATAATCAAAGAAATATTTGTCACCTGCAAAAATAAAGAAAATTAAAAACAGGTTAATAAATATTTACTTACTGGTTGGAACATTTGAGCAGGACTGGGAGAAAATTTTGGGACCATCTTTTCTCATTGGAAGAAAAGTTTTCATTAAAATTTGACAATTGCTGGACAAAAAATTAGATAACCGTTTGATAACTGGAACAAATACTTAGTCACACTTGACTGAACAGGTAAAAAGTTTGGAGCCAAGTTTTATTTTGAAGAAATATTTGATAACTGGAAGAAGCATTTGAAGAAATGTTTGACAACTGGAAAAAAAACATTTGAAGAAAAATTTGACAACTGGAAAAACATTTGAAGAAATATTTGACAACTGTAAGAAATATTTGACAACTGTTAGAAATATTTGACAACTGTTAGAAATATCTGACAACTGTAAGAAACATTTGACACATGCAAGAAATAATCAAAGAAATATTTGGCCCCTGCAAAAATAAAATTAAAAACAGGTTAATAAATATTTACCTACAGGTTGGAACATTTGAGGAGGCCTGGGAGAAAATTTTGGGACCATCTTTGCTGATTGAAAGAAAAGTTTTCATTAAAGTTTGACAATTGCGGGACAAAAAAGTAGATAACCGTTTGATAACTGGAGCGAATACTTAGTCACACTTGACTGAACAGGTAAAATGTTTGGACACAAGTTTTAGTTTGAAGAAAAATTTGACAACTGGAACAACATTTGAAGAAATATTTGACAACTGGAAAAAAACATTTGAAGAAAAATTTGACAACTGGAAAAACTTGCTCAAAAAGACAATTCGTTGGGACCTCCCGTTTCAGATAGGGTTTTTCGTCTACCAATACGCCAAACTCCGCCTGTTAGAATTTTTTACGACTTTATAGATAGGTTCGTAGATCGATCCAATTTCCAGCTGTGCGAGATGGATACCGACAGCCTATATTTAGCGCTGACGACAACCACCCTAGCCGAAAGCAGTTCGACCCTCTATGCTAACGGAATTTTATAAAGTATCCGATCAATGGTTTCCTCGCGATGTCTGCCCCGACCATCGATCCGAGTTTATTACTAATGAGGGTAAAACGCGAATCGTGTGTCAGAAATGCCAGGGTAGGAAATTATACGAGAAGAGAACCCCTGGGTTGTTTAAACTAGAATACGAAGGGCATGGTATAGTTTCCCTCTGTAGTAAAACTTACCACTGTTTCGGGTAGTACGATAAGGCTAGCACGAAAAGACTCACCAAACAACACAACACCTTAGACAAACACACTTTTTTTAAGGTTCTCACTACACAACAAGCGCGGGGCGGGGCAAATGTGGGATTTAAAACGCACAATTCAGCCATCTTTACATACATCCAACACAGAAATTCCATGTTATATTTTTACATAAATGGACAGGTACACGCCGACAATGTCACCACTTCACCTCTCACCATCTAATTTCACCTGCAGTGATAATAAAAATTTATATATAAACAATTATTACGCCTCTGTTTGCTTTAGATGTCGTATATATCTGTGTGTGTGTTTGTGTGGGGGTGTGTGGAGGTGCAGCCTAATCAGGACGCCCACTCCTGCCTAACAACAACCCTCGATGATCTGATAAATATACATCTAGAAGAGGTCCTCCTACGGGTGATCTCGCGTGAGTATCTCGTCCGCCTAACCCTACACGTCGTAGGAGAACCCTTATACATTATATTCATCAGCTAGTTGGACGACAACAATGTCAACCAGACTAACCTCGCCGGCTGACCACCTCTACACCCCCCCCTTTATTATATAAATAAAAATATATAAATAAATAAAAATTATCTCAATTCGTGTACATTTGTATTCTCTCTTACACGATTTTGTTTTCTCTCACCCCTATATTCTCATTAATACCTACACATAAACCACCAGACAAAACCAAAAATCAACACCACCCACACCACACCACGCTAATTAACTATCTTCCTCTATAAAACTCATACAAACCGAGTTTATCAATTTTTATATTTTCCTCTATAAGCCTTTCTTAGTCGAGTTGGCCGACAACAATGTCAACCAGACTAATCTTGCCGGCTGACCACCTCTACACCCCCTTATTATATAAATATATAAATAAATAAAAATTTGTCTCAATTCGTATACATTTGTATTCTCTCTTACATGCTTTTTTTTTCTCTCACCCCTATATTCTCATCAATACCTACACACAAACCACCAGACAAACCAAAAATCAACACCACACCACGCTAATTAACGATCTTCCTCTATAAAACGGATACTAAGCGAATTTATCAATTTTAGAAAAGGCAATAAATGAGAAATCGAACTCAGCATCAGGACACGACATTCTAAGGTACGAAATACTAAAAAAGATACCAAAATATACCACAGAAATAATAACCTCTCTATACAATATTATATGGAAAACAGGAACAACACCAAAGACATGGAAGGTCGCGTCTGTAAGTTTTTACAGAGGCCAGCCTTTACTACACGTGCGAAAATACTTTGGTGAATCACATCTAAAGTTTCCTACCAAAATCGCCATTACGTTGACTCGCCCTGAATTTGAACATCTGCTGGCTTTACAGGGCAAAAGCCTCGCCAAATTTGACCGACTACAGTTACCAAACACAGGTACCTGTCCTACTACTTGCCCCAGTAACACGTTTGACCACTACATCAACTCCAGTTGTTATCAACCAATATTCCCAGAACCGAGTTGGTGTTCTCTTAACAACACCAACCCTTGTACCCCTACATCAACTCCAACCATAGACAATCACCCGGACGCTGTCTTTAAGCTACAACCACCACCGAAGAAGCAAAGAGCTACAAAGCGTCTGAAACTAGAGATTTAGATTGACATTTCGTATTCTTTTAAAAGAGATCATTAAATATATTTATTACAATTAAAAAACCTTGGCCTTTGTATAAATGTTGTCTACATGTTGTAAAATATATATTGTATGTATAAAAATCCCCTTAGTATCCTACTAACCCACACCGCCATTATTGATCTAATATTTTTCCTTATATAAATGTTACGCTCCACCTGCACTATCGATCGGTATTTTTCCCTATATAAAAGTCACGCTCCACCTCCAGAAAAGGGGATCGAAACCGCCGTACTATACTACTCACGACATGACTGAGGGAGCAATAGTCCTAGTATTTCTTTTTCTCATCAGAGACCCCCGGGACAACACGGGACAAAATATAAATAATCAGCTGTAAATAAGATTTTTTCTGTTAGAAACTACAGACATGGTTTAAATACGCACATCATCTTCAGGTGCCATCTTCACGTCGATGGTCGGATGTAATAGATCTCCAATGTCTTCTGTCTCTCGTCTTTATGGGGGGACCGAAGACGCAGCAACAGTGATAAACCCATACCTTGACTGCTTGCGTCAGGGTCAGCGAACCAGAGCTGACCAAGACCCGACTCCACCTCCAAGTGGTGGTCCTGGAAACAGGCTGCATCACTGCAGTCTGGCTGAGAGAGTAGGGATCAAAGAGGGAAGGCTAACCCGGTCCCAAAAATGCCATGCTGAAACCGGATGTGTCGGGCCGAAAGGCGTAAATATCGCAGCTTTGCTGTAAACGGCGACACTACGTAACAAACGTCCTTTTCAGGACGAACGCAGAAGAAGAATGACGAAAGTCTTGATGGTACACTCTGATAGGCTCTTTCCTGTCCATCTCTTGATGTTATCTTCCCACTTACAGTTAGGTCGTACTCTTACACGTTTGCTTTCAACTCTGTCTTCTATTACGGTCTTCAGTAAGGTATTATGTTTTTTACATAGTGTGATAAACGAGCGCAAAGGCCTTATTGCTCCATCGTTTCCTACATTCTTCATACTGTATTTTCTCCGACATTTGCTCTCTCATCTCATATTTGCGATCCACATTTGCTATTTCATTGTTGTGATTACTCGCGACCGGTATCTAGAGAACCACATTTGTTCTTTCATCGGGGGAAATAAAGTCCTTTGATTGAGTCCACATGCCTGACATTATCATTTGAAGCCCACACTGTATCGTGATAAATCTGGTAAAAACACATATGGTCATCCTAATCAAACTGTAATTTCTGTGACACCACATTGGACGCCCAGATTGGCCAGGGGAAAACGTGGCCGCGGTTCAGACAAGCGTGGGTTGACCACATTGGACGCCCAGCTTGGGCAGGGTGACTTCCAGAAATATATAATACCGCATAATCTACTAGAGTGAGGCAGTCCAGGTTTTTACCTTGTGAGGAAGAGATCAAACCCAAAAACGCATAGCCTAATACACGTGTTTATTCAGAGTGGATGATAATTCAGTTCCGTGATTAATTGTGTTCTTAAAGGATTTTGCGAAGGGAAAAGAAGGTTAGTAGATCTTATACTTATTAATACATTTCTTAATTTTGTTTATTTTAACCTCACAGCTAAAATGTGCGGAAGATAAAGTTTCAAATAATTCTTGGCATAACTGATTAATAAAATCAGAAGATTTTCATAGAAGATGATAGGATGATAGAAGGTAATTAATAGTTCATATTTCACCTTTATCATCATCACAGTCTCCCATATGCACACACTCTCATGCACAAGATATTTAACATCATTAGAATTGAACTCAGAGAGAGGGAGATGAATAATGAGCAGTAGTTTAAATGAAAGTCAACCAGTGATGTTAAATGTGAAAAACTTACGAAGACTTTTGTGTGTCTTCAGTTCATCAGAAGTCTGAGTCTACACGCAACGTGTCTGACGTCTAACCAGAAATAAGTTATCAAAAACGGACATTTGGCTAGCAGAATTCGCCATAGGACATCTTTCATTCCTCAATTTAAAAGGAATATTGTCTCACCCACAAGTCATAAGGTGGACGCAGCATTTTTCGTCACCATATACTGCTTGCTCACAAGTTCAATACAGAGTTATCACAAGTTCAATACATCGTTATCACAAGTTCAATACAGAGTCATCATAAACTCTAATCACTCGAAAGATCATTATTATCTGAAGTCAAGCAAAAGAGCTCAAAAGAGGAATCGCATATTTATACCACGTGCAACACACTCTTAAGCGCATTTTATGAAGCAGACTCGAAAGTATATGAATCACGACTACATACGCAAGATTATGAGTCTGCATATCACTAACATTTCGTGAAGATATCCAGTCTGACCAGTACCGTCGGGAGATTAGACCACAGACCTTTTGTTCATATGACAACTATTAACTGTTGATCCACACTACAGAGATATACTCAAACAGTGAAGGAATATACATAAATATCTCGTCAGCGTTCTCCGTACGACAACAGTATTCATCAGAACGTCCTCGACTTAGAGATACCCCATTCGACATAACGTATAACAACTTGGGACATTTTATGCATACATGTGAATCCTCATATCTAGGAGAAGCATTTAGAGACACATGGACTGTGTAGAGTACTCACCATTTTGGTAACACGTATCATATCACATCATCATTTCACTCTACACCAGTTCATCCTTAATTAACTATTACTTAATTAACTGTAATTTTATTATCTCATCTGTGTGTTTTGTGTGAATCGTCTTTCACCATCATCACGTTCTAACCATTACTAACCCTATATGTGTGGATATTTCATTAATAAACCCAACGATCAGTTGATCATTATCAAGAGTTTGTTAATGTATCACTCGTGCTGTCGGTGTTACATATTCACCTATAGGAACCTTTCTCTACTCAGATGAGGTTGGGGGCTTTTTCTTTACGGGATCTAAGGGCAGAAGCTAAGGTCGTGGGGAAACAGAACTCTTTCAATAATTTATTAGAAAACACTGTCTAGTGGAAAGCATTCGCATTCCTGTCTTCTTGTCCCTATCTCGAATAGGTCTTTTTTTCTTTCTTAACGAGCCAATTTCTAGAGACCTTATATCTAATATCTCATAGACTATTCCTGGCAAAAACTACTGTCGTAGTTGCCCCAGTGACTCACCACACGACACCATCATGGCTATGTACATGCGCTGCTGGGATCCAGACAGCCAGAAGTGAGCACATGATGTCTTGATGAAAATAATCGAACTATTTATAAAAGATCCTTCCTTAACGCAGGTTAATAATACCTTAATGAATTCACTTATATATAATATTATCTGGACTGACCCTGAGTCCGATGTATCATCATTACATAAATTACGGCTTTAGCAAAGTATTAGGAAACCTTGGAAGGAGGTAATAAAGCTTCACAGCTCATGACGGACAACGTAACAAGGGTACAAACTCTGCACATAAAACAAACTGATACAGATTTAATAAGTTCCATAGCACACAAAAGGCTTTCGCGTAGGCTTTCTGTAGGAGAGCTAAGGACATTGCTGAATCCATACTACTTAACTGTATTGTGTCTGTAATTTACCAACAAGACGTCCTTCTGGTGACTGACTGGCCACTATTGATCAGAATCCTCATTTTTTTACTACACTGTCATGAGCATGTGGTGCTGTCAGTCAAGGGAGTACGTCATGCAAACAATAAAATACTGTAAGACCTAAAAACATTAGTGTTAAATTGTTTTATGTCAATGGTCACTAATGGTATTTCCCGTTTTTCCTACTGTCCACCAAAATTGTTTCCCTTAAATCGCCTACTTGTGGCAGACAACAGGGTACTATACCAATTTCTAAAGAATTGTAAGCTTTGATGTTACCATTGTTAGTCAAAGGACTTGGTTGAAAAGTTTAACTCACACCATGCAATGCTGTTGAAAACTGTGTTTTCATTTTTCGGGGGGACGGGGGGTTAGTTGTTAGGGGGTCGTTAAATACAGGTACGATTATAGATCAATGTTGAACTCATAAGATAAATTTTAAATATTTTGGGGCAGATTTGAGCAGACGTTACATCAATTTACATGACACTAAGATATGTTATAAGCATAACGATCTATGCAGTCCTATATCAGGTTATATATATAATTAGACATACCCTCACACAATAGGACTTTGAGGCAGATTTGGCTTGAAGCTTATCCTAAGCAAGTCGGCTTTTACTCAGTTTTACTTTTGAGCCTTTTGGCTGTGTTGCTTCTTCAATGTGGACGGACGCATATTTTCCAGCTATTAGATCTTGATGTGATTTTGACAAAGTCTTACAGTATATCCTACATCTAGAATTGCCCACATAGTTCACTAGGTCGATGCTTATATATATATATATATATATATCATACAATATATCATATATATATATATAAATATAATATATATAATATATAATATAGCATATATATATTGTGCAAAGTGGGTATTCTGTGTATGTAAGTTGGATCTTTCCTTAAAATGCTGCATGACTGTGTCTCAAAAAAGTGAATCTTTCATACCCTTTTCTGAGCCTGTGTTTCGATAGTTGTTAATACTTAGACTTGTCCTTCTGTACGTGCGAACTCAGACCACTGATATTTTTTCAGACTGACCTTTTACTTATGGCGTAAAAGCAGGTTCACCGTGATTTACTTTTTATGGTTGAAAATCCAGTGAGAAGTGACATTCCATGGGGTAAAATCACAGATAGAATCATTATGTGTGGTTAACGTCCAACCTGGCTGTTGCATCTTCTTTATTCAGTTGGAGATCAGATTTGTGAATGAAGGCTGAAAAAAAATCTTTTACCGTGCAAATGTGTATGCCTTACTAATGTCACACAGAAAGATATAAAAAAGGAGGGACCTCTTCGAAGTACCCCTTCGACAGAATAATAAATACATTCGCAACAGTGGGAGCTATGCCACATAAATGCATAAATAATATACCCCGCTTCAGACAGCTCTTAAGGTAAAAAAAGGACCTAAATGCTTAGGTAAAGAGGTCTGGATGGCCATCTCTCTCTTCTTCAGCTCTCTTTGAGGTCTATTGGGAGTATGGTGTTAGACCCATATTTTCTTGACCATCGGCACACTAGGGGTGATGTGGTCAGCATTACGCCATCTTTATGTAAGGAAAAACAATAAAGTAATGCAAACAACACGAAATGTGAAGAAAGAAAAAAATTATAACATAAATTGACACCACCAACAGCAATCAATTTCACATGACAATAGGTACTTGAATACAACAAGGACTGAAAATAAAAGCCTGTAAAATAACTAATTCTTTGAACAGGGTTGGACCCAATAGTTGTGCGGAGGCTAGGAACATCTGATCCCACTCTTTCTTCCCATTACCTTTTAAAAGAAGGAGAAAAATGCTTTTTCTTAGTTCAACCGTTTTTTTAATACATTTGTCTGGTTATCTCAAACTAGTGACACAATTGCGTTAATATTTACTTGTTTAATGTTTTGTATGGGTACTTTCATACGCAGAATCCTGCCTCCGGGCACACAGGCATTAATATTTGACAGTAACATTCAACTTACGTGTTCCGTATTTGTCCAGTAATGAAAGACACGTCTTCCGTGTGCAGTGCTTTCCACTATTTAGCATATTCATATCTGCAATTTAAAAAAAAAAACACCATTATAAAAATGAGGAAAGTTCTTGTGGCAATAAATCCTGTAGGACCCTCAAAGTAAAGGTTCACCTGTGGTGCTATGTACTTAACCAATTCTGGTGTTATTGGAACCAGGTCATTGTTGGAACATTGAGCTGTTGAGCTTGCTCTTTTTAGCAGCCAATACAAAGTAGAAGACTCATTGGTATTATCTACACTGTAGATCTAGGCTTTTCCTGTGGCTTTTCTGCCATTCACCAGGTCAGGAGGAAGACAGCAGATAAGATAGTATGGCGCTCTCTTTGGCAAAGCTCTACACCCCATGGTAGAAAAAGACAGACGAAGTATGTAAGTATGAAAAATGTGAGAAACAACAAAAAAAATAAATAACGCACAGTCTAACATAATGTTATTGTCAACATTTACAGTACTTTGCAAAAAAAATGGCAGTCATATTTTCGCAACGCAGCACACTCATAGACGCAAATAATAATAAAAACTGTATGTCCAGAGGAAGATTGGTATCTCCCCTAAGTATTAACAGTGGTTTCAGTACAATATAATGTTGCCTTCTCCAGCAAGGCAAGCCTGAATGCGGCAAGGCATACTTCCCGCAAGTGTTTGTAGGTAATTGTGAGTCAGACTGTCCCGGTATTTTTCAGCTACCTTCTTCAATTGTTCAACGTCTCTGAGTCCACTCTTTTTTAAATGATTCTTGAGTAGTGCCCAAACGTTTTCATTTGAGTTTAGGTCGGGACTGTTGCTGGGCCACTTCAGCACTATCACATTCTTCTCTTGCAGCCATGCTTTGGTGGTATGAGCTGTATGCTTTGGTCATTGTCATGTTGAAATGTGCACCCATCGGGATACATGACCTGCATACATGGCAGAAGGTGTCCCTCTAGTATGTCGATGTACCTTTCTTTCGTGAGAATTCCTGTGAAAACACACAGTGGGGTGGCACCTCTTGCTGCCACCCCTCCCCAAAGATGGAATTTCTGGGTATGTTTCGGTCGCTGGTACACAGGCGTTACAGAGTCTTTCATCCAAATATTTATTTGAGCAGGATAAGACCAAACAGAACATTCATCTGACAAAATCACATTGTCCCATGACGAATTTTGGTGTTCGTGGCACCAGTTCAAGTGCATCTGTTTGTAAGTCTCTGTGAGAAATGGTGACGAAATTACCCGCTTTTTTGTGTAATTCATCCTGTGTAGCTCCCGGTTGACAGTAGCATTAGATACTTCTGGGTTTCCCAAATCGATCATGCTCTGCCGTATGTTTTCTACACTCTTCATTGACCCAGCCCGAACGATTTGGGCGAGACGCCGATGGTCCTTTGTGTCCAAAATTCTTGACCCCCCACTACCTTCTTTTCGCTCGATTCCATTACCTGCTTTTAATTTACTCACAACTCTGTAGACAGTCCGCTCAGGAATGTTCAAGGTTTTAGAAATGTTGGAACATGTTTGATTTCCTTCATTCCAAAGCTGTGAAATTAACATACACTTTGACTTTGTGTCCATTTTCTGCCACTAGCATTAGAAATTGTCGTCTGCTCTATTATCAAGGGACGTTACTCTACGTTAATTTTTTTTTTACTTTTGGTAGTGTTTGCTCACTTCAGTGGAGTGCAAATTTGGGGCAGAACATGCATATTTAATTAGATTTCAGCTTATTTAGCTGAGCAATATGAGTGCCATTTTTTTTGCAAAGTACTGTATATGTCGTAGATTTTAGATAGGAGAATTAAGACTTGGGTTGGTCCCTTCTGAATAGATTGGAATGAGTGAGAGTCACAGTGTGAGAGTTAGTCGAAGAAATAGATTCCACGAGTGAGATGATAGCATAGTGATAGAGGCTGTCTCTGAGATGCGAGAAAGTCTTCTCTCTCTCTCTCACCTATCTTCTACGACAGATTTTAAGCAGTCAGATAGTCCAACACCTATACATATTACATATATTTCTATCTACTCACGGGCACGCACATACACGTGACGACAGTTACACACACAGACGTGGGAAATCTATAACAATGAATATATATATATACTGGAACGAGCTGACCAACGCACTGATTTAGTTCAAGAGAGATTTTTATTATCATTTTAAAAAAATCTTCTCACAACACTTTAAAAAAAAATTGCATCAAGGAAAACATATACAAATAGTCATAAAATTCAAGAAAAAATGCTACAAGGATGATAGCCCCGTTATGATCTTAACTCTAGGTTTAGCCCACAGCCCCGTTAGGATGACAGATGATGGCCCAAAGAGTTATAGATGCATGTGGTTAGGGTCTAATATTGTTCCCCTTTGAAGGTATAGACTGACTTTGACAGCAGTATCTATTCTAAAGGAACACGTTACTTAAGCAGCAAATCTCGCCTAAGGAAAAAACAAATATAACAAGTGAGTGTATTATACAACGAACATCCTTCCGTCACTTTCACTCGGTTCTTTCATCAGGGCCCTGATATACTTACAATCGTGTTGTGGTTTCGCCGGCTGGCGCAAATTTTGGACACTCACACTTTTTATCTGTTACTGTCGTTTAATGAAACAGATCCCAGCTCTGCAGATTTGTTTGTTGGTTTCATCAAAATGGATCTGGGGAGCGTCTGCTTCAGGCGATAGTTATTTCAGACTAAAGTTAATGTCACTTGCCTCCCGAGGTAAGAATTAGACTTAAACGAGCACAAAATGTCAGAACACGAAGTTTCCCTTAATTAGGAAGATGATCGGTGGACAACTTCTCTCAAAACAGAAAATCTTGGTTCCCCACTCACTTGTCAACAATGTCGGAAAGTTTATGTTATTGATTGTAATTATTCTCGCCGCCAGGCAGAAAATTTACGTAGAGTTTATGGAAGAAATTAAGATCTGGTTCACAGGCCCAGTATGGATCATTACAGTCTTTGTAAACCCGTTAGTGGGATATAGTATTTCTGTCTAACTCTGTTTGCACATGCACTGTCAGATCAGTGTTACTTGAGAAACCCACGTGGTTCAAATTAAGGACTGTTTATTTCTTCACACGTATGAACTCTTATTAAATGCTGGTAAAGTTCGGGTCACCCCCGTATCACTATATAAAAAGAAAAAGCACATACAAATCATTTTCATATTATGTACCCAATATAACTTACATTTAAAACAGCAAGCCTACAGCTTGACTTATTATTTAAATTTCCCGTAAGGTAAGTTATATTTAAATAAAATCAAACATCATGAATTAGAAAATACATACGTATTTCGTCAACACTCAATGATGTATCTGCCGTTTTAAGTTAGTTTCGAAATATATCCTCTCGTCTGATTATTTAGAAGTTAAATTAAATTCATTATAGTTACATGTTTGTTAAGCTAGAAATATAATTTATTCTGCTTTCCACTGTATGCGACACTAGAAAATATTACTGACTTATAAATTATGCACTCTGTTCAAAAGAAACTAGTTAAAATGAAATGAGCGATTAACACTTTAAACACCTTAACCACTTCGCAAAATGCTAGATAATAATATGATATTTACCTCAAACACAGAATACTAAGAACTTAAACCACTTCGACCAAACTAAAGGCCATCTCTATTAACAGAGATATTTAGAAATCGAACCAAGGCTTGTTCTAGTCTAACTGCGAATTTCTGAGTGAAATGAAATAAAGTTTAACATTCTGGTTATATCTATTACCAGACTCAGGATATGCACATTTCCGAAACACGCAATCTCTCCCCTACGTCTATAACACCTTACATTAACTAGAAGACACCCATGAACTGACACTTCTACTACTTCGCACCTCGCGCTGATCAGGGTCCGCAGTGCGCCGTGTCAGCTGGGATTTTCCAGACAAATGTCTGAAACTACGCCTATGAGATGTAAATTATCGCTCCTACCTGAGCGTTCGGCCGATGCAATTTCGTTGTGACCGGTGAAAGATGCAGACAATTTGACACCTCTAAGTCTAGCGAAACGAATATTCACAGCCTATATCGTCCAGTACGGGGAAAGCTGCAGACTTAAGTCTGCTCTATCGTGAGATAAGCGAAAGTCCCAGTTTCGTTTTCACTGACATCTACGCAATAGAATTACGTATCCCAGTATGAGAAAAAACAAGGTAAAGTTTGAGAATACTGAAGGAAATATTTTTCGCACCCGAGTGATGCGAAAAATACAGGAAAAACAAGTACGGAAAGATAATAAAATAAAAGGATTCGGGTGAGAGAATAGGAAGAAGATCTAGGCAATTTAATGATCAAAACCCACGTGACAGGACGTCCCCCCTTAAGATATGGAAGCACTCCATGTCTACGTTATGGAATTAAATTTCCTATAACCGTAGCTTCGGGGTGTCTGTCTTCTTCCCTCTCATCTTCCCCCTCCATCTCTCTCCAATTCCTACTCAAGTCTCCTCCCAAAGTTTCCTTCCTCTGGAATGTCTCCCATGCGCGCTTGAAAGAGCGTCGCCGCTTCTGACATTTTTCAAAGATTTCGTGTGTGCGCAGTGGAATTTCCCTGCCACTATCGTCATCTTCGTCAGTTTTGGCGATCGTCACGAGATGGTCGGAGGTTGGCACTGGTTTTTCCAAGTATCTCTTTAAGAGATTTAAATGGAAAACCCTTTCCTTTCCTTGAATAGAGATCTGGTAGTTAGCCTTAGAAATCTTTTTCAGGACGGTAAACGGCCCTTGCCATCCGATCCTCAGTTGGTTGTTCTCGGTAGGGAGTAACACCAAAACTTTCTCTCCTGCTTCAAGTTCTCTCTCTTTCGCGACTTTCCTGTATCGGTTAGCGTGCTTTGTGCGTGCTCGCTTAAAGTTAGTCGTCGCTAGGTCCCATCCTAGTTTCAACCTTCCTTTCAAATCCGATACGTATTTGCTTGCTGAGACGACTGTCTCATCAGCCTTCTGGTCTGTCAGCGACCAAAGTAAGGCTTCAAGCGGGCCCTTAATGGGTCTGCCGAATAAAAGCGTAGCTGGCGGAAATCCTGTGGAAGTATGAGGAGATTCTCTATAGCCAAATAAAGCTGCAGGAATACAAAGATCCCAATCTTCAGGTTTCACTTGTGCCAGTTCACTTAGCATCATGTTGAGGTTTCCATTAGCACGTTCCACGAGCCCATTTCCGGCCGGAGTATATGGCTTAGTGTGGATGTGCTGGGTCCTCAAGATCTTAACGATCTCATCCATCAACAGGTTTCGGTATGGTGATCCGTTATCCGTCAACACTTGCTGAGGGAATCCCAACCGAGTGGAAATCTGCACGAGGGCTTCTGCGACATGCTTGGCATCTGCGCATGTTAGCGGTATAGCTTCTGCCCACAAAGTGCATGTATCGACTAAGGTCAGGATAAACCTGTTCCTTCTTTTAGTCCTTTCGAAAGGCCCTAAAATGTCGATCACAACCCGTTCGAATGGTGTTCCCACTATTGGCATTTCACCCAACGAGACTGGGGGTGTCCGTTGCTTGGGTGGTACACGTTGGCACTGGGCACAGGATTTGACATATCTGATAATATCAGTATTTACTCCTGGCCACCAATAATGAGTGGTTATCCGTTGGTTTGTGGCGTTCTGTCCCATATGTCCGCTGAAGGGAAGAGAGTGCCCCATTTCTAGGATTTGGCTTCTGTACTGTCTCGGTACTAGGAGCTGGTTGTAACCTTGGTCAGGCTTGCCCGTTCTGCGATAAAGTACGCCATCCTTAGAAAAAATGTCCCCGTGCTGTCTGGGTTCCTTAGCCATGGGCAGTTTCCTAAAGCAGGGTGCCAAAGTAGGGTCCTTGTATTGCGCTTCTTTAAGTTCCATGGGTAACAAATTAGGCGCAGGCTCCCGTTCCTTCATGGTTTGCCCTCTTGTAGTTACTGCTGCCACAATCGGCTCTTCCGGTTTCCCAATACACACGTATCTCCCGCCAAGTATGACTGGGTAGATGGGATCATCCATAACAGCCGCTTTGATCACACCTCTGACAAAGTCAGAGTGTATCTCCACCAATGTGATGGGAAGCGCTGTAGGTGCATCACTCTTACGAACTCCACAAAGTTTGACGGTCTCTCCTGTCTCTTGACCGGGTTTAACCAGGTTTCTGGCGACAATGCAATCGTAAGAAAGCCCCGTGTCAAATAAACAAGAAGTTTGAGAACCGTTCAAAGTAACAGTACCTCGCGTTGAGGGTCTATCCCCAACAGGTTGGGAATCACTGTCAATAATTCCACCTTGCGAGACTGTTAATAAGCATCCGATGCGTTTCGGCTCGGTGTGCTCGGTCTGATCCTTAGCCCCGTGCGCAGGGGTTTTCCCTTTGTCACCTTGACCTTTCTGGCCACGCTGCCATGAAGGACGGTCGGGTTGATCAGACTGTTTGGGGTGGTTGGGGTACTTGTTCTTGTAGAACTTGGATTTTTCAGGAGGGGGTTTTGAGGTCCAGTTTCTCTGTGGTTATTTTGGTTAGAAGCCTGAGAAGATTGCTCTAGGTTATGTTTTCGAAAATGCTCCTCTGTCGGTTTCTGCTTTGTGGCCGGTAGTTCAGCCAGCGCATTATGGTAACGCTCAGACTTCTCTAAGATGTCTTCGAGTTTTTCTGCACCCTGCTCAGCTAGAAATCTCCGGGTATCTGCAGACAATGTGTTCTTTATTTGTTCTGTTAAAACAAATTCCTCAAGACCTTCATAGGTAGAGGGGAGCTGCGAAAGCTCAAGGCACTTTGTTAGATAACCCTTCAAACGAGACGAGAACTGCTGAAAAGTTTCAGAATTCTCTTTCCGGCTGTTGCGAAACAGTTGCAAACATTTGCGAGCGTTCATTTCAAAGCGCTCCAGTAACGCTTTCTTCAACAGATCATAGTTTTCTTGTTGGCTACTTTCCAGTTTGGCGTAAACATCATACGCCGAACTTTTCAAAGCTTGAGAAAGCTTCACATTCCAACGCGACCTCTCTAAACCGTACAGAGTTGCAATTTTCTCAAATTTTTCTAACCATGTGTCAATCTTCTCATTAGGACAAGGGAAAGACTCTAGCGGAAAAGACATAGCAGTGAGATGAGTAGATTGAGTATTAGAAGGATCAGTTAAGAATGAATGAGGAGAAGACTCTCCATTGCTGGAGGTAGAGGCAACACCACGACTTTGAAGTTCTAGAGCTTTAAGAGCCAACTCATGTTGTCTCTCCTCTCGTTCCTCATGTTGTCTCTCCTTCTCTCTTTCCTCATGCTGTCTCTCCTTCTCTCGTTCGTTCGCCCTGCAAATTTCCATTTCTTCCTCAATCTTTTTCTGCTGTAATAGCCGGTCTTCCCTTTCCTTCTCTCTAGCTTCTGCTTCTTTCCTCTCCGCATCATATCTTTCCAGTTCGTCCCTGACAAAAGCTTTCGCTTCGTCTCCGTCCAAACCTTCTTCTCTTGCCTCGTCCCTGAGCATCTGTCTAAGCTTTGCCCTCTCGGCCATATTAAGTCAGTGACTGAGACCAGTGGAGAAAGAAATTAGGAAAAAGGATACACTGGTTCCTACCACTTACGAGAAAAAAAATTCAAAAGATGATATCCTTAACCCTGGGATACCTCCTCCAAAATAAAAATCTAACTATCGCTGCTATTAATCGGCAATAAAGCACCTAATGCAAAACACGACTACGCCAACTAAATGGTAGTTAAGATTAATCCCTGAAAAATAAGTCGCTACAGTGGAAAAGCAAAATAATTATTGCAAAAATTTCGGAGAAAAAAAAAATCCCCTTAATTTTTAATCCACTATCAAGTTTACCCCTGAAGACAGTTAGGGTGAGGGAGGCAATTAATCTGGACAAATAGTCCGAAACGCACTCCTTAACTTAGTTCAAACACCTTCCTGCTTCAGAACCCTTGTGAATGTTATACACTCACAAAACTTTACCAGCGTTTAGTATTACAAAATCATTAATTAACATGTATTCCGACAAAATCAACCTGTAACTCAAATGTATATTATTCAAAATGCTGTGGAAAAAACTTATCAGTTTGTGTGGTCAGCACGCCCGTAAACAGATCGTTAGTCTAGGGGATAAATTATTTTTAAAAGATACAAAACTCCACAAGACAATCATACTCTTACTCCATATCAGAATAAAGAATCTTAAAGACGAGCTGATATTTGTCGTCTCGTCTTCCTATTCAAGGTTCAAAATCCTGATAGACGAGTCCACATTTGTCATACTCGTCTTCCTATTCTAAGTTCAAAAATCCGTCGGGCGAGACCACATTTGTCGTAGATTTTTTATAGGAGAATTAAGACTAGGGTTGGTCCCTTCTGAATAGATTAGAATATGTGATATACACAGTGAGAGTTAGAAAAAAAAATAAATAGATTTTCCCAAGAGTGCAGTGGTAGCGAATCAAATAGAGCTGTCCCCTGAAAACAAGAATCTTCTCTCTCTCTCTCTCTCTCTCTCTCTCTCTCTCTCTCTCTCAGGCCTATCTTCTACGACAGATATAAGAGTCAGACAGTCCACACCTATTGACATACATATTATATATATGTATGAACTATCTACTCACGTGCACACACCTTCAAGTGACCACCGTTAGACACACAGACGTGGGAAAACTATAACAATACTTATGTAAATATTCTAGAACGAGCTGACCAACACGCTGATTAGTTCCAGAGAGATTTTTATTTATCATCTATAAAAAATCTTCTCACAACACCAAAACAAAAATACATCAAGGAAAACATATGCACATAGTCATAAAATATCAAGAAAATGCTACAAGGATGATAGCCCCGCTATGATCTTAACTCTAGGTTTAGCCCACAGCCCCGTTAGGATGACAGATGATGGCCCAAAGAGTTATAGATGCATGTGGTTAGGGTCTAATATTGTCCCCCTTTGAAGGTATAGACTGGCTTTGACAGCAGTATCTATTCTAAAGGAACACGTTACTTAAGCAGCAAATCTCGCCTAAGGAAAAAACAAATATAACAAGTAAGGGTCTTATACAACGAACATCCTTCCGTCACTTTCACTCGATTCTTTCATCAGGGCCCTGATATACTTACAACCGGGTTGTGGTTTCGCCGGCTGGCGCAAGTTTTGGACACTCACACTTTTTATCTGTTACTGTCGTTTACTGAAACAGATCCCAGCTCTACAGATTTGTTTGTTGGTTTCATTAAAATGGATCTGGGGAGCGTCTGCTTCAGGCGATAGTTATTTCAGACTAAAGTTAATGTCACTTGCCTCCCGAGGTAAGAATTAGACTTAAACGAGCACAAAATGTCAGAACACGAAGTTTCCCTTAATTAGGAAGATGATCGGTGGACAACTTCTCTCAAAACAGAAAATCTTGGTTCCCCACTCACTTGTCAACAATGTCGGAAAGTTTATGTTATTGATTGTAATTATTCTCGCCGCCAGGCAGAAAATTTACGTAGAGTTTATGGAAGAAATTAAGATCTGGTTCACAGGCCCAGTATGGATCATTACAGTCTTTGTAAACCCGTTAGTGGGATATAGTATTTCTGTCTAACTCTGTTTGCACATGCACTGTCAGATCAGTGTTACTTGAGAAACCCACGTGGTTCAAATTAAGGACTGTTTATTTCTTCACACGTATGAACTCTTATTAAATGCTGGTAAAGTTCGGGTCACCCCCGTATCACTATATAAAAAGAAAAAGCACATACAAATCATTTTCATATTATGTACCCAATATAACTTACATTTAAAACAGCAAGCCTACAGCTTGACTTATTATTTAAATTTCCCGTAAGGTAAGTTATATAAAAAAATCGAACATCAGGAATTAGAATATGGTGCGTATTTCGTCAACACTCAATGATGTATCTGCCGTTTTAAGTTAGTTTCGAAATATATCCTCTCGTCTGATTATTTAGAAGTTAAATTAAATTCATTATAGTTACATGTTTGTTAAGCTAGAAATATAATTTATTCTGCTTTCCACTGTATGCGACACTAGAAAATATTACTGACTTATAAATTATGCACTCTGTTCAAAAGAAACTAGTTAAAATGAAATGAGCGATTAACACTTTAAACACCTTAACCACTTCGCAAAATGCTAGATAATAATATGATATTTACCTCAAACACAGAATACTAAGAACTTAAACCACTTCGACCAAACTAAAGGCCATCTCTATTAACAGAGATATTTAGAAATCGAACCAAGGCTTGTTCTAGTCTAACTGCGAATTTCTGAGTGAAATGAAATAAAGTT
Source organism: Oreohelix idahoensis (assembly GCA_024509875.1). Classification (NCBI taxonomy): domain Eukaryota; kingdom Metazoa; phylum Mollusca; class Gastropoda; order Stylommatophora; family Oreohelicidae; genus Oreohelix; species Oreohelix idahoensis. The sequence goes on along the minus strand of JAMPIV010000241.1, from coordinate 12,081 downwards.
TAACATTCTGGTTATATCTATTACCAGACTCAGGATATGCACATTTCCGAAACACGCAATCTCTCCCCTACGTCTATAACACCTTACATTAACTAGAAGACACCCATGAACTGACACTTCTACTACTTCGCACCTCGCGCTGATCAGGGTCCGCAGTGCGCCGTGTCAGCTGGGATTTTCCAGACAAATGTCTGAAACTACGCCTATGAGATGTAAATTATCGCTCCTACCTGAGCGTTCGGCCCGATGCAATTTCGTTTGTGACCGGTGAAAATGCAGACAATGTCGGCTCTCTCCTAGCATTCTCACGCGTTTACGTCGAGAATCTAACTCAGGAGTGTCCAGTACGGGAAAGCTGCAGACCCAAGTCTGCTCTATCGACTGAGATAGCTGAAAGTCAATTGCACTTTCGTTGACTGACATCACTGACATCTAAATAGAATTACGTATCCCAGTATGAGAAAAAACAAAGGTAAAGTTTGAGAATACTGAAGAAAATATTTTTTCGCACCCGAGTGATGCGAAAAATACAGGAAAAACAAGTACGGAAAGATAATAAAATAAGGATTCGGGTGAGAGAATAGGAAGAAGATCTAGGCGACCACATTTTATTAGAACGAGCTTGGATACTTAAAGGGGGCAATATAATGACAGAAGTAGACAGACAGACAAAGACAGAGAGATTCAGAAAGTGTATATAACAAAGTTTTATACATAGACAGAATCGTGGTCCCATTACATTCTTGCATGTATTACTTTCTTGCCTACATTACTTTTTTGTTTATATTACTCGCATTCAACTCGTGTGTTTTCATTGGGTCTCCATGGAGGTGAAAAAAGAATCTAACCACTGCCCCCCTCCCCCCAGGCCCGTCGTAAGAGGGGGCCAAGGCTGTTAAAGAGATATTGGAAAGAAAGAAAGACGGGCCTCTGTGACGATACGGTTGTGCGATCTCACGTCCACTCCGGCAGGATCACTTTTTTTCTTCATTTTTTTCTTCCTCTCACTCATCGCTATTATTTGGCATATTTTTATGGCCTTCCATTCATTATTTTATTCTGTATGCTGAATCTAGTATGGGAAAGTCTCTAAGACTCCACTCCCCTACGGAAGAATTTGCTATGGGATTGTCTTTATCTTGTTTACCACTCATCAGACTTATTTACGTTCCGCTAGGTGAACTGGGGTATTATCGTAACAATACCCAGTCATTATCACCGGTCAGCGAGCGAGATTCTTTTCATGAAAAGACAGTCTCGCCCAATCAAGATCTATAAAAACCAATATTGTCTGTCTGAGATAGCCGTCTGAGGTGGGCAGATTACACAGGTGGTAGATGCGTTTATAGTTTCACGGGACCATCCCTGTGTGTGATAATAACGATAATCTGTCTGAAGAGACAATATTGGCGATAGGTAGCATCTGGACATCAAAGGAGTTCACAGAGGGTGTTTATGAGTTGTGCATAAGATACCGGCGGAAGTCTGACGCAACGATATGAAGAGGTCACGCGTGGATATTAAATTTAATATTTTTGAAACACGTGAGGGTATTTTTTTAATTTGAAAAACCCTACCCACGTAGTGCTGAACGAGATTCGAATGAATTGGTTGATTTGAGAGGCCGGAATATACAATGTATCTCATTGGAGAATTAGGCGGAAACACAGCTGGAATTTGAACTGAGGATTGTGAGATATAATGTAGTGAAATCAAAGTCAATCCACAGAGATCTTCGCAACTTCATCGAGCAACTCACAGAAAGCCAGAAAGAAAAGGAGACATTGGACTTAGAAATTCCACAACTATAAGTAACAGATCGAGTATTGGGCAACTTAGGAATTTACAAGTAAATCCGCAATTTTAATACAAGACTGGAAACTTAGGAATTTGATCACAAGTCATAGAGGAATTAAACAAAAGTTTTCTGAGGCCAGGATTTCACAGAACATCCGCCGTCAAAGGAATTAATTCTAATTTCCCAGACCAATGTAGCGAAAGGTTTTCCTAGTATGATAGTAGTGGTAGAGGAGAAGTAGAATCTCTCTCCAGAAAGGGTGAAGTTCCAGTGCCCGAGAAGTACACTGGTATCACAAGTGAGTTACAGCTGTGAACACTCTGAGCTGGACAATAGATTTAGGCTTCAGAAGTATAAGTTGCTACTTTCGCTATAGTAACCCTATGTGATAATATAATTAAATTAGAAAAAGTAACTCAAAATTTAACAGTTAAAAATTTAACAAGTCAACTAAGTACAATTTCATAATTTATTATGTACATCTATATATTCTTGTAATGAGAAATGGGTGTTGGAAGATGGTAAAATGTATGTTTATTTACAGTTACAAATTAAAATAACTAATAGAAAAAGTCTTGGATTTATCTTCCACTGTAATTACAACAAAAGGATTGTCACATTATCTCTTGCCATCTAGTTGTCATCATTAGCTAGTCGTTTTAGAAACTGCTCACAGTGTTTGTTGGATGGATACACATATAACTCAGCTTATGTTAGCCACGTATGCTCGAGGTTCCTGAGACATACTTGAATACACAGACTGTCCTTCAGCTCGCCCTATAACTACGGGGGACTAAGGTGTTGAAGATTGGTTGACCTCTAGGCTTCAGTTAGCAGGATCAACTTCTTCAAGTCTTTAGTTTCTCGATCAGGAATGATCATAAACAATGATCATAAAAACCTGGAACAAGAGGTAATAGGTGGCCAATGTGTTCCAACAATCTCACCACCAACTGCTGTTCATGAGGCGACCATGTCTTCAGTGTTTGTATATAAATGAATGAATCATGGTAGTATGTTACAGAGATAGCATGATAAGATAATGTCTACTGTGCAGAATTAACAAAATACATGAATAAATCACATGTTATGATACATGGGTACGATATAACCGTTGCCTTCCACTTATGGATGTCAAGTCACTTATGTACTTGCTGGTATGTCGTAAGCTTCCAGGCAAGAATTAGCCATGATATATTTGGCTATCCAATTAATGGTTATGCTTCTTGACAATGCCGGTTGTCGTAAATTTATTTTTGAGAGAAAGAGTCTTAGAAATAGTAGTCCGGTTTCGAGTGTAGAATTTTGGTGAAAAGCTCAGTGATAGAAATGTAGAGAGTAAACAGTTGCTTCACAGAGTGCTGGAGGAGAGTAAAGACAGACTTATTTACGACAAATAGTTCTTCTCAATCTACTCTTCAGGTTCCACTGGTCAAACAATTATTTGCCAGTTTCCAGTCACACACCTGCTCTCACACCGATTTGGTGCTTCAAACACACAGACGACGTGGATACAACTATCGTAAACAAATAGGGGAAATTTTTTGGGCTTTGGGTATTCCAACACAGTAACGATTAAGTTTATGTTATTTATTAAAGTTTAAAAAAACATTCACTACAATAATCATGTGTTTACAGCAAAGAATATCATAAGTACAGAAAAATGCAAATAACAAGGTAGGGAGGGGGTGAAGAAGATTGGTATCGACTAAGCCCGTCCCGCTTATTAGACAAAGATAAACCCAGTCCAAAGATAGATAGTTATCAGGAAAATAGGTAAGTTAACCTAACCGTGAAGTTAATTACTCTGAAAAAGAGGTGTTACAAAATTAGGTATGGGTAGTAGAAAGAATCCTGTTCTTCCCAATTGTTCTTCCCTTTACTAAGCAAAAGAAAAGGAGGGCGTTTTAAAACAGAGTTTATCAAAAACTATCCCACTTAAAGGACCAATGCCGTGTATACAGAAAATGTATTACCCGGTAAGCAAGTTAACAAATGGGTTACAAAAAAAATTAAATTTCCTGTCATTCATACACGCGCTAGTAAAGGCCTTCACTCATCTTGCTCTCACTTACCGATTGTGAAAAAAATATGGCACTCCATAGAATAACACAACAGCAGTTACACCTCAAACTAAATGTATGAGTGTTAGTTCAAGTTCCTGTCCCAGATTAGCGGGTAGGCGGTCAGCACATAAAAAAGATCCCGTAATCGCTGGAAAATGAATCTGTATTTGTGTCTCTTTTCTTAATAACAGTTTCTATGGGAGGGCACGGTCTCTGATACCGGGGTGAGGATGGTGTGGTCTATTTGACTTTGCCGCTGATAATAAAATTCTTACGCGGGCTGATACACTTTATCCGTGAGGTATGGTTTCAGTCCAGGGAGAAAACTAGTCACATCACTGTTCAGGTAAATATGTATTCTCTCTCTGTATCAGTAAACTAACAAAAGCTCGGGCCAGTGTTCTTCTTCCCGTTACAACTTAATTTGCTTGATGGTGTGTTAAATTTGTCTTTGGGTGTGCTTTCTTTGCTATAAGTTAGATAGCGGAATTCCAAACATAGAATCGCCTCAAAGATTAAAAATTTACACAGTCTCAACAAGTTCTGAGTCAGGGAGACTCTACACACTGTTTATGCTTTGCTTTGCTTAGATTGATTTGCTGGGTTGCAAAAGGGATCCCTCGTTTTGCACAGAAATAGAATTCACTGCAAATATATATAAAAATCCATGGGATAATCTAGCAAGATTTCAAATATAGCTAGTGCTTCTATCAAGGTCTGGCCAACGAGTGATAACATGCATTTCTTCATGGCCTGTATATATCTAAAATGAAATGAAAGATGAGTGGGACATGAAGAATTTGACACCTTTTTAGATCTCAGGAAACTTTAGGGGATCTGATTGCCAGACTAAAGAGAGATGCCGCCCCTGGTCTTCTGTATCTCCGCTTGTTTCGTTCGCGACGGCTTTCCCGTGCACTCCCACTTAAATCGTTCTGTGATTAACACCGAGAAGCGAAGTACCGGCAGGAAACTTACGTCGCTCGTCAGGGACCACTACTGCCTCTTTGATCGTGGCGCTAGTCTTTCCTGAAATCTCTCAGTGCCTGTTTGATCGTGTGCCGCTACATTCTGTTTGATGCTGGCAACGCCCCCACTGGGCCGGCATTCTGGCCAAGTTAATGAAAATACCTGCACATGATTGCTTAAGAGATGTCCATGGGCATGATTTAACCTCTCCTTAAATCAATGCGATGACCAGAATGGACGGTAGATAAGCTGTCCACATATTAATCAGCAAACGTGTTGCCAATCTGCGTGGAAAAGTTTCATAGCTAATGAGTCCAGGTGAAAAGAAAAATCCCGTTTGACGAAAAGGTACAATATCGGGGGCACTGATGCTATGCAAAGGGGTCGTTACGAATGGTCGTACATATCATTCAACACTTCAGGGGTACCGATGTTATGAGAGGGTTGTTACCATCCTCTAACAAATTCAGGGCCGGCTGAGTTGTCTGTCACACCGGTGAAGGTTATCTCTGGTTAGCGTCATTCTCTTTTTATCATTTCTGATACAATCAAATCGTAAATAACATCTGAAATAAAATGATATTATTCATACATATATCTTTAATAAACTTACATACCCTCTTAGGATTTATAAGCTCACGGAGAGACTATATTGGTTGAAGTTAATCTGCCCTGCATGCAGCGTGAAAAAATAACTTTTCTTGCAGATACTGTCTTCCAGTTTCTCACTCTGGCTTCTGGATTTGGTGTGTGTGATTTTAAACGCACCGCTCTGTCCTTATATTTCAGTCTCTCGCCCGTCCGAGAAAGCACCTCTAAAAGTCCCAAAAGATTTTCGTTTCATCTCCTGGTTTGATGCGATTTGAGGCGATCTGTGCGTTTCCTGTACTTGTTTTCTCTTCTGTTCACTTACACACTTAGATCCATCCTTCCTTCCTATGTATCATTTCCTTTTCCCCATATGAGGCTTTCACTACATATAAGTTTTATCCAAATCCGTTGAGGCTTGTTAGTGTAATAAATTTTTAAAGATTATTAGCTAATTTTTAGCAGATGTGATGAAGGTGAAAAATATGAATTATCTTTAAAACTATTTATATTGGAATAATATCCTTTTGGATATAATTCATAGTCCATCTCCTTTAGTGAACTATTTTTATTTAATTGTAGTCCAACCAGGCGTTCTCTTGTAGTGAATAATTTAATGTCCAGTAAATGCAAACTTTTAAAGTCCGCCATACATTCCTATATAGCTATTTCCTCATTCTTCAGTAATATTGTCTGGCTTTAACCGTAATTCACATTCCTTCCGCCTACTACAAACTTCAAAGAAAGACCCGCCGAGTGTTTTTACTGCGCTGTGTGTGTGTGTGTGTGTGTATGCGTGTCGCGTTAACCATTTTTTCCACAACAAAGCAAGAGGAACCAAATTTCGCTACAACCAAGTCATAGAGGAATTAAACAAAAGTTGTCCCAGGCCATGATTTCGCAGAATACCCGCCTTCAGAGGAATTAACTCTAATTTCCAGACCTAAGTGATTCGAAGCTTTTAATACAGAGCTGTATCCAGAAGTGCCCAACGCATAATTTTTGCGTTAAAATCCTTATTGGCTGCTAAGAACGCTAATGGAGCACGGTCCGTTTGTACCACAAATGGAACTCCATATAAATATTCATGGTGTCTCCTGATTCCGTTCACAAGTACGAGACATTCTCTTTCAACGGTGGAATAGTTCCTTTCTGCTGTATTCAGTTTGCGGCTCCCATAAGCAACTGGAAACCACAGGTTAGGATGTTGGTCGTCTGCCTGAAGCAGTGTCGATCCAATTCCCTTTCCACTTGCATCCACTCGTAACACGAAAGGGTACTGAGGTCAGCTAACCTTAGAATAGGATATGAGGTCAGCTGGTCATTAAGAGTGACGTATGCGTTTTCGCACTCTGATGTCCAGACAATTTTACCCGGTTTTTCTTTCCGCGTGGTGTCTGTCAATGGCGCAGTAAGTCCGTTGAAGTTTTTAATGAATTTCTGGTAGTATGCGCAGATTGAAAGAAATGAGCGGCAGTCCTTCTTGGTGACAGGTCTTACTGCTGCTCGTATTTTCTCGATGTTTTTCGCAGCTGGCCACATACAACCGTGAGAAATGGAATGACCTTGGAAGTCAAGCTTTTCAAAACCGATTAAACATTTGCTAGGTCGGGCGGTTAACCCGACTTCCTTTAGTCTCCTGAGGAGCATAGTGACCGTAGCAATATGTTCTTCGTAGTTATCCGTTGCAATCAATATGTCGTCCATAAAATTGTGAATGTTTGGATTTTGCAAGAGTTCCAAAAGCTTTCTCGTCATTCTAGTGAAGACTCCTGGTGCATTATGTAATCCTAAAGGCAAAACATGAAAAGTATAATGTCCTTCGCTGGTGCTAAAAGCTAACAGAGGTTTAATTTCCTCCTTGACTTGTATTTGGTAATAACCTTTACTCAGGTCAATATTGGAGAAAATTTTTGCCTTGCTTAGCTTGGTAAACAGTTCTGAGGCGCTGAGGAGTGGTTCGGGTTGAAATTATGTCACTGTATTGAGTAAACGATAGTCAATATACAGCCGAACTTCATTATTCGGTTTCTGTAACAGTACGACGCTTGAGCTATAGGGAGATGTAGACTCGCTAATAATCCCAGCTTGTAGCAATTGGTCTATTTCTCCATGTAACGTGTCTGCTTTCGCATATGGGATCGGATAAACTCTGGTTCTTACAGGCGTCTCGTTTGTCAGCTTCATATCAAACTCCACGAGATGTGTACGACCAGGTATGTCCGTTAAGACTGCTGAATACTGTTTCAGTAACGCCTTAGTTTCTGTCTGTTGCGCTTCTGAGAGGGTGTCGCCGAGTTTAACACCTTCGAATGATTTTGTTTGTTGTAGTGGGTATTCCATGCAACTATCGTCATCTTCCTCATCTTCGATTGCTATAGCGACCGCCAAGAGATGTTCGGGGGAAGGCACTGGTCTTTCCAAATATTTCTTTAACAGATTTATGTGGTAGACTTTTTCCTTACCTTTTATAGAGATCTTGTAGTTCGTTCTCGAGATCTTTTTAAGGACGGTAAACGGCTCTTGCCATCCGATTCGTATTTTGTTGTTTCCGGTAGGAAGTTACAACAAACCTTTCTCTCCTGGTTGCAATTCTCTCTCTTTTGCTGCTTTGTTGCATCTTTTAGCGTGCTTCATGCGTGCGCGCTTAAGGTTGGTTGTTGCTAGGTCCCATCCTAGTTGTAACCGTTCCTTTAGTTCAGGTACGTACTTGAATGCTAAGACGACTGTCTCATCGGCCTTCTGGTCTGTCAGTGACCGTAGTAAGGCTTCTAGCGGGCCCTTAATAGGTCTGCCGAATAAAAGTGTAGCTGGCGGTAGCCCTGTAGAGGCCTTTGGGACTTCCCTGTAGGCGAATAAGGCTGCAGGAATGAAAAGGTCCCAATCTTCAGGTTTTTCCTGTCCCAGCTTACGTAAGATCATGGTGAGGCTTCCGTTGACACGGTCTACTAACCCACTTCCGGCCGGATGGTAGGGGCTGATGTAGATGTGCTGGTCCCTCAAGATCTTAAAGATCTCTTCCATTAACAGGCTACGGTACTGGAATCCGTTATCCGTCAAAACTTGTTGAGGGAATTCCAACCGTGTAAAAATGTGAACTAGGGCTTCTGCGACATGCTTGGAATCCGTGCATGTTAGCGGTATAGCTTCGGCCTACATGGTGAAGGTGTCGACTAAGGTCAGGATAAACCTGTTTCCTCTTTTAGTCCTTTCAAGGGGTCCTATAATGTCGACTGCAACCCGTTCAAATGGAGTCCCCACTATTGGCATTTCTCTCATATGAACTGGGGGTGTCCAATGCTTTGGTGCGTCACGTTGGCACTTTTTGCATGATTTCACATATCTGATTATGTCAGTGTTCATTCCTGGCCACCACTAGTGAGTAGATATTCGCTGTATAGTGGCGTTTTGTCCCATATATCCGCTAAAGGGAAGAGAGTGCCCCATTTCTAAGATTTGTTCTCTGTACTGTGTCGGTACTAGGAGCTGATTATGTCCCTGTTCAGGGTCGCCCGTTCTTCGATACAGCACTCCATCCTTAGAAAAAACGTCTCCGTTTTGTCTGGGGTCCTTAGCCATGGGCAGTTTCTTAAAGCAGGGCTCCAATGTAGGGTCCTTTTGTTGCGCCCCTTTCATTTCCTTAGGTAACATGTTAGGTGCAGGCACCCGTTCCTTTTGGGTTTTCCCTCTTGTAGTTACTGCTACCACAATCGGCTCTTTCGGTCTCCCTATAAACACGTATCTACAACCAAGTATGACTGGGTAGATTGGATCCTCCATTATTGCTGCTTTAACGAAATCCGAGTGTATCTCCACCAGTGCGACTGGGAGCGTTATGGGTGCATCTCCTTTAAAAACTTCACATACGTTGACGGTTTCTTCCGTTTCTTGACCTGATTTGACCAAATGCCTCGCGACAATACTATCAAATCTCAAACTTGTATCAAACAAACAAAAAGTTGAAGTCCCGTTCAATATAACAATTCCTCGCGTAGAAGGCCTCTCGCCCTCAGGTTGAGAATAACTGACCTCTCTATTCCGCTGCGAGGCTGTTTGTAAACAACCGATCCGATTCAAGCCGGTTTGTTTTCCCTGATCAGATATCCCTGGCGCCGGGGTTTTCCCTTTGTCGTATCCTTTCTGGCCGTGTTGCCATGGGAGTCGCTTGGGAAGTTCACGGGTTTCGGTGGGATATCGAGTTTTGTAGAATTTCGATTTTTCTTGGAGAGGTTTTTGGGGTACAGTTTCTCTTGGGTTTTGGTGGGAAAATGATTGGAAGACTGTTCTAGATTATTTTTGCGTGAAGGCTCATCTGTCGGTTTTCGTTTTGAGCCTGGAAGCTCGGCGAGCGCGTTTGCATAAAGCTCGGACTTACGCAAGATGTCTTCAAGATTTACAGCTCCTTGTTCAGCAAGAAACTATGTGTTTCGTTTGACAAAGTGCTTTTGATCTGTTCGGTTAAAATAAGCTCTTCTAACCCTTCAAAGGTGCAAGGAAGTTCTGAAAGCTCCAAACACTTGGTCAAATATCCTTTCAGACAAGAAGAGAACTGAGCGTAAGTCCCGGTTCCCTCTCTCCTGCTGTTTCGGAAAAGTTGCAAAAATTTGCGAACGTTCCTTTCGAAGCGCTCAAGTAAAGCTTTCTTAAGCATGTCGTAATTATCTTGATTGCTGCTTCCCAGTTTCACATACACATCATACGAATTGCCTATGAGGGCCTGTGAGAGCTTCAAGCACCATCGCGAACTTTCCAAACCGTACAGTGTTGCCATTCTCTCAAATTATTCTAGATAAGTATCAATGTTCTCATTGCGGCTTGGGAAGGATTCTAGGGCAAAAGACATAGCAGCTAATTGGGAAGACTGGCTACTGGAGCGGTTAGCTAACGGTGACTGAGGTGACGAACACTCTCCGATGCTGGAGCTAGACGCTGCACCACGACTTTGAACCTCTAAAGTCTTAAGGGCCAATTCGTGCTGACGTCTTTTGTATTTCTCTCTCTCCTCGTGTTGTCTCTCCTTCTCGCGTTTCTTCTCCCTGCGAGTTTCCATTTCCGCCTCAATTTCTTACTTTCCAATTGCCGCTCTTCTTTCTCTTTCTTCTCCGCCTCATATTTGTCTAATTCGTCGTTCACAAAAAGCTAGCGTCTCCTTGTAATCCTGTTTCTTTTGCTTCCTCTCTTATCATTGTTCTAAGTTTTGCACGCTCAGCCATGGCATATAACTGACTGCGAATTACCCGAGAAAGAAAGAATAAAAGGATACACTACTCCCTAACCAAGTAAGAGAATACAAAAAAATATTTTCTGTTTTTACTGTGTTTCTTCTTCCCTGTTACTCAGTTGTCTAATCTATCGCTGCTGTTAACTGGCAAAAAGGCTCCTAACGCAGATGACTTAAACCATAGAGATGGTAGATCAGGCTAAAAACTGTAAATCTACTATTACTACTGTGGAAAAAATTTTAAAATTAGGGGGAAAAAATTCCTTATTTTATTCCACCACGCTCACCCACACCTGGAATCAGTCTGGGGCTAGGGAAGGCGATTAACTTGGCAACTGCCCAATGCACTTTATTTGCTTTGCTCAGGCCCCACTGCTCCAATAAAATTGTGATTGTTAAAAAATTACGCGTACCAGCGGTCTTTTTGTACAAAAATTATTATATATATTATCTCCAACAAAGATCACCATTAAAATCAAACTGTATGTAAACTATAAGATGCTGTGGAAATAAACAAATTTCTAATTTGTGTGGTCAGAACCCAGTAATAAGAACGTTGTCTAGGGGATAATTATTATTACTATTCTTTACTCACTACAAAGGACGCACAACACACTCTATGTAGAGTTAGACTAAGATACAATAACAGACGCTAGTCATTAATCTAGACTCAGACTTAGATCAAATCCTGTACACGAGCCACCATTCTGTCGTACAGGTAGGTTGTGAGTTATTTTTGTCCCGTCTGAGTAGAGTGGACGGTGATAGATACGTGAGAAAAAGGTGTCAGAAATAGATTTCACGGGTGAATAGCTTAAGGAGAAGATATGTCTCTGGAATGAGTAAGTTTTTATATTCCAGCCTATCTATACGACTATAATTTAGTACAAGAAAACCTTGCCCTCCTCATACATATAAATATAAGTTGAACTACACACACACATAGCTATGTGACAACAAGACACACAAACGTGAAAAAGAGAGGGTAGGAGAGGTAGAACAAGACCAAAGAACACATGGGAAAGAGAACTGGAGACAGACATGAAGGGGATGAAGAAGACATGGAAAGACATTGAGCAGATGGCACGTGACAGGAAGACTTGGCATAAGTTTGTTGGGCCTATGCTTCTTGGGGAGCTGAAATGTGAAAGAAGAATCCAGTGTGACTATTTGTAAGTGTATGTTTATGTGTAAATTTTCAGCTATGCTGTGCGCGTCAGTTTCCTTTTTGATCTACAATTAAGTTGTCTATTTATGTTTTTTTCCCGTATGCTTGTGTTACATTTCCCCTATGTTCTCTGTGTGAAATTTTTAATTTATTTTGTGTCCTTTGTTTTCTTTTATGTTTTATATTTGTGTAGTTTTCTATTGTGTGTATAGTGCGTCCTTTGGGATAAGAACTGAAGTGCGACATGGATGTCTCTTGTCACTATCTCTCT
>JAMPIV010000240.1:0-95034 GCA_024509875.1 Oreohelix idahoensis | reverse complement strand
GTGTAGAACCAGTGAAAGCAAAGTGCATATACACTTGCAAAAAAGTGAGGTGAATGTTTAACGGATACGAAGATTAATAAGCCTTAACCACCACCATATGGATTATCAATGCCCCCTCTCTCACAACACTCCAATCAGGAAGAGACGCAAAACCCACCCAAAGCCGCCTATCACACTCTCGACCGGCAGGGACCCAAAACTATTTATCGACGTCAGTGCCGCGGGCATGCTCCAAAACTGCATCCACAGGCAGTGGGGTGTCAGGCTCATCTATTTGGGTATAATTTGGGGGGTTGGGACCTCATATGTACATCCAACCCCGCGCATATTCCCCATATTCAACCCCTCCACACCCCATCATCGCCATAAGCAACCCATTCCATACATCACATAGCAATCCCGCTGAAAGAAACTCTCCCTCTCACCGTACGCTAATGGGTAGGTGGGGGGGGAGGGGGCCCGGGGTGAGCCCAGAGAATTTCCACCAACCCCCCACCCCACCGCTAAACTCAAAATAACAACATAATCCCCTACAACAAACCCACACCCCTCAACCACTTCTCCCACCCAACGTAACTACCCAACAACCACGACACACCCAACTCGCAAATGTACAGCTTGACCCCGCGGCGCGCGCAGCTATCGCTGTGTGAACCACCATTATACCACCACCCCATGCTCCACGTATATCGCCCACCCTCACTAGGGCGGGGGCTGGATGTACATCGTATCAGACAACATCAACCTTAACATTGCTCTTTCTGGGGGGGGGGGGCGACTTCCCCCCCAATGGGGGGGCGGGGGGGGAATCCTGTCGTTCTCTCAAGGTTGGGGGGATGGCTGAGTTGGGTGGGTAGAGTTGGATAATGGTTAAAGAAAAGAGAGGAAGGGATAGTAAATCAAAAAAATTGGAAATGTGAAGTGCATTGTTAATGTGTAATGAGGGGGTTTTAAGTGTAATTGGAAGAGATAGAACATCTTTATTTAACAATCACAGTTAATAAAACATTTGGTGGGTCAATGTAATATAAGCTAATTAAGGGTTGGAAAGGGGAAGTAGGATGGTATTGAGATTGAGATTTTAAACATGACGACTGGTCCCCCACCCATTCCCCCGCCACACCCAACACCCGCCAATCCATCAGGCTCCGAATCCTATATCAACCCTCCCTAAACAGTAGTATATATTGTAAAGATGCCTTTAATTATTTGTTACTACTTCCACGTAGCTCCACCCTCTATCACCAACTCACTGACATAATCTAAGGGTAATGGAGTGGTTATGTAGTTACTCAATCAGAACTAAGGTCCAAGCATCCCGAGAGTTATGTGACCCATTTCCCTTTCCTCTCGTGCCCTATCTCCTTACCCTCAACTAAAACTCAAAGTCAGGTAACCCAATATTTTACAGCGATTGCAGACTTGCAGCGTGTACTACGATATAACCCGAGTGCCCTATATATATCTCTACGAAACCTCCCCCCCGTGTCACACCCCCTTCTTCTTGCCCGCTACCAGAAACACCCGACTGCCCCAACACCTCACTACTTCTTGTCACCCATCGCATGAAAACCCCCATTATCGGTTGTATACCCCTAATTTGCGTATATTTTGGGGGAGGGGGTAAATTCAGTATATAACATTAGAGAGAGAGTCAATGTGTTTCAGAGTATTCAGCAGAGATTGTGTTGCTAAAAATGTGCACCTTATATCTGTTTTTTTCCATAACTGAAAACAGCAACATAACACTTTTTCCCGTAGTATAACACTTATTCCTCCTGTGTAAACCCCCAAAGATCCAGTCCCCGTTTTTCTTATATTCTGGCCCACCGTGTAGCCCTTATGGTTTGCGGTGGGGTTTGGATGGTTTTTGTAAGTTAATGGGGGGTGGCCGCGGTGGGGGGTGGGTACATATTCCATCAGCAAAAGAGGCACCTAAACAAAAAACTTAAGGATATTCCACTAAGATCTAACGGACCAATTTCACCAAGTCCCCAGACTCTTCCAACCGCCCCCTCCCACTTCCACCCCATACACATGCCGACCTCAAACGACTGTAAATCGGGATCCGACATCTAACCGCGCCAAATGTGAAGACACAGAATAGATTGTAGTTACCCCAACATATAAACTCACCAAATTCAAGACCTCAAAGCCATACCCGCATAAAAGAATACTATCCGCTTCTTCACATACATTAGACAAAGACGGGGATGTGATCAAAACACAATCAGATATTAATATGCATTTCTAAGTCACTATGCAAGAAAGACTACGTTAGGTGTGAGGGGTGTTTCACAGATTAAATTATGTGTCGGGGTAGATTTTTAGGGGGGACTTTTCTAATTTAAGCACCGTATGTCACTCTCTTGTTACCTTCAAATATTGCAATCGACTTTTCAATCACTTCCAGATGAGCAATAGCTCTGAAACTTGGCAAAGCTGTGTATTCGTAAAAATAATAAAATGAATAAAAATTTGTATTGTATCATCAGTGAAATGGGAGATATTTGCAAATAATCTAGGTGTATTATTTCCAACAAGATTGTCTCTCTTGAGAGAAATATTGAAACTTCTCCTCCTCCCTTCCACACGCACACTATTGCACGCGCGTGCACAGACATACACATAACTGACAACTAAATTTAAAAAAATGTAATTTACAACTCTTATCAAAATTTTTAAAAAAATAAAACAAAACAAAAAAATTAACTTTCCGTGTAATTATACTGAATAATGAAATCCGCCTCCTGTGCTCTGGACTCGTTTATCGCAAACTGATAATGTCATTAGCGGATCGATTACATTTGACTTAAATTTTAAAAAAAAAAAAAAAAAAGTAAAAAGAAGAAAATAAAAAATATAAAAAAATATTTTTAACACAGTCTTTTAATGCACTAAAAAGCTTCAAATAATTGTTCAAGGAGTTTATAGCTTGTTTTCTTCCTCATTCGATTTCAGACTTCCACATTAATGACTCTCTAATAAAGGCAGTAGTTACTGTTCACTTGTTTTTGTTTGTTCCACATTGCAGGGAAATAACGTTTACATTCATCTTTGTACAACTGTCAAAATGATCTTTTAGCACTTGCTGACCAGATCCTACTTTAAGTAAAAAGGGAATGTACTAGATGAAGTGTTACAGGTGTATCACAAAAGAAATGTGGATTTTTAGTAACTCCCTGTGTGTGCCAGCGATATCACCGGGCCTTACTGTTTCGTTCATGTCCTCTGCATGATAGCCAGCTGGAATAACCAAGTCATCTATGGACTCCACTTCCACAACTTGTGCAGACCGGATGCTTTAACTAGTTACTAGGTTGAAGGTATGTGCCATGTGTTCAGAGGGTTTCACTTATTTATGAACCGCAGCGGCAGGGCACTGTCTCCTGCTGCTGGGCTGAAGATATATATCAAGTATACAGAATATTCCACCTCCGTGCAACGATGTCGTGGGTGTGTCCAATACAATGTTGGCAGCCAGTCTCACTTATTACGATCATTCCTTTACTCAGACGTGCATTCTTCTTCATCTTCTTTCTGCCTCAATCAGATAGTTTCTTCGTACTACGCACCCCCTTCCCTCCCAGAACAAAATAAAATAATATTGGAAATATATACGATTTCATTTTCTATTCTCACGACGCCACTCGGTTGATTAAAGCAATTTTGAAAGGCTAAATATCAGTAAGGAATCAGCAACTGGAACAGACAGATGCCTTCACATACCTAGGATGCATAGTAACACCAGACGGCGGAGCAAGCAGATACATCAACAACAGAATGAACAAAGCAAGAACAGCCTTTTTTAGTCTAAACAACATCTGGAAGTCCTCTCAGTATAGCACAAGCACAAAATTAGGATTATATCAGAGCTGTGTGCTTTCTGTGCTTCTCTATGGCGCGGAGAGCTGGAGAGTCACAGAGAAGGAAATGTCGAAATTGTCCTCTTTTCACACAACATGCCTAAGAAAAATTCACCGAATCTTTTGACCGAATACCATCACCAACCAAGATCTGCTTACTCGAAGCAAGCAAGAGGACATGCACACCATCATAGCTGGCAGACGCTGGAGCTGTGTTGGCCATGTCATCAGAAGAGACCCCGATGCCATCACAAGAACAGCTATGCTATGGACCCCTGAAGGAAAACGAAAGAGAGGCCGATCAAAAACAACTTGGCGGAGGACTGTGGAGGCTGAGATGCAAAGAATGAACCAGAGTTGGGGCACTGTACGAAGGATGGCTGTCGACCGAGCAAAGTGGAATCAATTTGTTGTTGCCCTACAAGACGCCACCAGGCGTAATGGCCACTGACTGCTTTGACGGCCGGCGGCTAAGGATCAAAGAAGAAGAAGAAAAAGCGCCCAGTGGGATTTTGTAAAAAGGTGCCACCTTATTGTGAGACCTGCAAGAGAAGCGGAAACATTCTGTGCAATAAGTAGCAATCAGAGGCTTAATTATTTTAAATTGTCCAGAATAGTCAGCATTTGTTCTCGATATGAAACAGTTCTTTTGAGTACTCACGCTTGCATGGGTGCCTGGGTAGGTGAAATTTTTGTTTTTGTTTTTTTGTTTGTTGTTTAATGAAAAAGGCGCCGCTTTTGGAGAATGTGCTTATGGGGAGCGCCCGCTCCCCCTCCCCCCAGCAGCACTACTGAGTGTGCCGTGGTTTTTTAAAGGGCGCTTAAGTGTTTTTATATATGCAATTATTTGCCATCATTACGTATGCCAGATGCCATCTATTTATGTTCTTATATATGCCATTGTTTGTACCTTAACTTTCTACAAAATCACGTTCATTACCAATTGCTGCTGCATCTTTTCTGTGCCGCATTTCCAGTCCTTTGCATTTCTGATTTAGGCATGCTTCTTTTGCCGTTTTACATTTGCTTACTGTTTCCTTATTTAGCCTGTCATACTCTTATTAGTCTTGATTTTTCGTCGTGCATCCATCAGTTGTAAAATTTCAGTTGTCATCAATTTCTTCTTTGCAGTACCTTTTCACTGATATGCTCGACATGTCTCTTTTACCATGTTGCCAACATTCATGGTTACAGCGACCTGATTTCATTCCGGGACATTTTAAATCTGTGCTTGCCCTGTATACGTTAATAAAACCAATATTACATTTCCGGTCATATAAATACACTACAAAGCAAACATAAACTCCTGCTTCCTTCTCATAACATGCCCAAAAGAAAGTGGATTGCTTGTTTCTAACCTGAGGAATAAATTTCCTTCGCACATTGGCATTTTTCAAGACATCCCCAGTTTAGCTGCTCATGTTATTTTTAACTTACTTCTGTAAAAACACATCTCTGTGGCATTTGGTGCTTTTCCATGTTTACTAATTGTCCATAACGCATTTCCGTATGTCATGACTGGTCCTACATAACACCGAAGAACTCTCTTTCTTACTTCCGCCGAACAAAAAGTTGTTGCATAAAATGCTTTTCATTTTAAATTGAATAATGCTTTTACTAAGTATATTCTACACATCATTTCTGAAATACAACATCCATCCGATTGCATTAATGTGCCCAGGTATTTGAATATATGGACCTGTTTTAAAATTGTTCAATTTACTTTGAAAAAGCATTCATGAGAAGTCGTTTTCTTCAAGGTGACTATAGCTTGTCTTTTTTGCTATTAAGGTTAAGGCCTTTATTTTAACTTTCTGCCCCTTCTGTATCAATCATTTCCTACAACTCAAATTCACTATTTGCCATTAAGAGCATCTCATCGGCGTACCTCAAGTTAAATATTTCATGTCCACCCATTGATATTTCTGGCATGTCCTCAATATAGGCGTATTTCACACATTTCAAGTGGCATCAATTTCTTCTTTGCAGTCCCATTTTCACTGATCTGCTAAACATTATCAGCAATTTTGGAAAATGTCCCTGTTACCGTGCTGCAAACACTCATGTTTACAATGACCTCATTGCATTTTAAATGTGTTCATACCTGGCATACATTTATTAAATTCTTCTTTCGTTCGCTTGAAATATATTGTCTATATATGCAATGTTGTTTCTTGTATACGCCCACGGCGACCGTTGCCTCAACTGGATGTGTGTGGTGTACCCGGAAACGGGGCCTCCCAGTACTGAGACACAGTTAAGTCCCCGATGTCATTTATCGGTGCAGAGTTGAGAGAGATGGCTGAGCATCACAATCCCCCCTGTGTTGCAGCATGATGAGAACCCAGAATTGCACACTGAGCTTGGGGGGAATCACTTGGGCACCAGACTTAATACTGGCTCTTGACTGGATGGCCGCATGCAGGAGATTTCTACAATGGGGGGTTGGCAGGTGGTGGGTATCTGGAAGTGGCTCTGTGCAGGACGTGAGGATTCCTTGGGTGAGCCCAGAACCAGAGCACAGCATTGTGCAAGCTCTGCATAGTTGGAGAGCCCCCTGGATGACGGGGAATGCACAGTGTGCTACCCCACCTGTCCCCAACTGCTAACTTAGAACCAGAAGTGGGGTCCTCTGTATGCGTGCCAGGCCAGGATAAAATGCCTGGGAAAGAGACTGGAGCTCAGAACTCCCTAACTCAAAGTTGCAGGATGGCAGGAAAGACAGGGCTATTTTGAAGATAATGCAACCATATTTTCACCATACGAGCTCGGACGCCGCCTCGGTAAACAAGGTCCGCGCAGAGCAGTGACACCCCCAGGCTGCTTGCGAATAGTCTACTACTGGGAACATAAACAGATTAGGGATGAGCCCACTCTCCCGTTGAACAGGTGCTAAAGTCATAGATACTGGGCCAGAAGGCGCACCGGAAACCACAGTATCACGCAACTCGCTTTTTTTTTCTATGGAGAGTACACCGTCAAATAAATCTCGTACTGGTGCTCGCCCTGTGGAGCTCCACCAGGCAGGTGCAGTGCCGGGCTCTGAGCCTCGACAGAGCCCACTCTCAGCTACTGGAGGACCCTCTAGACCGTCTTGTGGAGTCAGCAGACGGCGGAGGAGAACTACTGACCAAAACAAAACAGAAAAAGAGAAACCCAGAGTGCCACTTGTCATGATGCACTGGAATGCAGAGGGAGTGAACAGCAAGCAGGCTGGATACAGCAAAAAGACAGAGCTGGAAAACATCTTGTATGAGAAGCAAGTCAGTGTTTGCTGTATCCAAGAGACTCACTTGAAAGCAGATCAAACCTTTAAAATAAGGGGATATCAATGCTTCAGATCCGACAGAAAAGATAGACGAAAAGGAGGAGTACTTACTCTTGTAAGGAATAACATTCCTGCACACGAAAGGAAAACCTTCATGGATGGAGCAGAATATCAGCTGTTGCAGATAAAGGTAGACAAGATGGAAATAGAACTCCTGAACTATTACTGTCCGAACAACAAACCCCTGAGTCTCAGCTCTATACAGGTACCAGCCACCAACTTTATAGCAGTTGGAGACTTTAATAGCCACTCCCAGAGCTGGGGCTATAACCATCTGGATCACCATCTGAAACTTGGCAAGATGATCACTCCCTAATCCTAGTCAATAATGCCACAGATACTCCTACCTTCTACTCCAGAGGATGGCACACAACTTCAACACCAGATCTTGCCTTCTCCACACCAGATATAGCTGGATCTATTAGTAGAGAAGTAGGAGACCAACTAGGGGGAAGCGACCATCGCCCAATCTTTCTTACTGTCCAGAGTGCAACTCTCAGTACAGGCCCAGCCATTACAAGATGGAACTACAAAAAAGCCAACTGGGGTTTATTCAGGCATCAGGTGAACACGCTGCTGTCTACCCTCAAGGTACAGAACAGAGACATTAATGAAGTGGTAAAAGACTTCAACAGATGCATACTACAAGCTGCAAAAGAAACCATTCCCAAAGGATGCCGGCGTAACTACATACCATACTGGTCCAGCACACTCCAAGAACGTCAGGAAGCCATGGACAGGGCTAGAAAGGACGCAGAGTCTCAGCCTTCACTTGAAACTCACAACAAATGGAAAAAGGCTGTAGCAGAGTTTCAGAGAACAAAGCTAGAAGAAAAACGGAAAAGCTGGAGAACTAAAACGGCATCGCTGAACCTTGAGAAAGACGGCAGGAAACTTTGGAGATTAGTCAAGTCTCTAAATGAAGAGCGTTCCTCACCTAGGCAGACTATCACATTGGATGAAGGTAGCAAACTTTTCAGAGGAAAACAAGCTGCAGACTTGTTTGCTAGAAGATACAGTTCAGAAAGCAACTTACCCATTAACATAGATCATCAGAGAGAGATAAGAAAAGAAATACTGGCAACCATGGGACAGACAGATACTCCTGCCCCAATGAGGGAACCCATCACACTAGGAGAACTACAGAAGGCTATTTCCAAGCTTAAGTTTCAAAAGTCACCCGGCCCAGACAAAATCAGCAACGAAATGCTAGTAAATCTGAGCTCAGCAGCAAAGACAAAACTGCTTGAGATATTCAACCACAGCTGGTTGAAAGGAACGGTACCCCAAGTATGGAGAGAAGCCATCACAATACCCATACTAAAGAAAGGGAAATGTAAGACCGAGGCTGCAAGTTACCGGCCAATCAGTCTCACAAGCTGTGTTGGGAAGACTATGGAGCGAATAGTCAACCACAGATTGAAATGGTATTTAGAGTCTGAGCAGATCCTGGTGCCGGAACAAGCTGGATTTAGAGAATGCTACAGTATAGAAGACCAAGTTACTTACTTGTCTCAAGCAATAGAAGATGCCTTCCAGGAGAAGAAAAAGGTCCTAACGATCTGGGTCGACTTCAAGCAGGCCTTTGACAAGGTGTGGAAAGATGGCCTCATTGCAAAACTTAGGAGAAGTGGAATCCAAGGCAACATGATGAAATGGATCCAGTCATACTTGCATAACAGGAGAACTAGAGTCACTCTTGACGGTCTGCAGAGCAGAAAAGTGTTGCTCCATCAGGGGGTACCTCAAGGAGGAGTAATTTCCCCAACACTCTTCCTTGTTTACATCAATGACCTGGTGAAAGATCTCCCTGCAGGAGTTAAAGCTGCCTTATATGCAGATGACCTAGTACTCTGGTGCGCTGATGAAAATGTCACCACAGCAAATTATAGAATGCAGCGGGCAGCAGACATGCTAGTGTCATGGGCAGAGAAATGGCTTATCACAATAAACACAGACAAAACCTCCACAACACTGTTCTCCCTCGCCCCCAAGGACAAATCAGCTAACATACACCTAGGGACAACCGTGATCAAGGAAGAAAGCTACCCCACCTATCTTTGGGTGACATTTGACCAAAGGCTTACATGGAATAAGCATATTGAAAACGCAGAAGGAAAGGCCCGAAGACGACTAGGCATACTCAGAAAATTAGCAGGTACCAACTGGGGAGCAAATGAACGAAATCTAAAGAAGATTTATAATGGAGTAATAAGACCACACTTAGAGTTTAGCTCAGCAGCATGGTCATCAGCTGCTAACTCACATCTGCAGTCTTTGGACAAGGTGCAAAATCAAGCTCTCAGGCTAATTACAGGAGCCATGAAAACTACACCAATAACAGAGATGCAGAAGGTTGCTGGATTACAGACATTGTCCCATAGAAGAGACACAAAAACCATGATCCAGATGGAAAAGTACAACAGTATGCCAATGCACCCAATGAAGGCAAGACTAGATGATCTGGCATTGGGACGTCTAAAGCGTAGCAGCTTTGTGCATCGGGGAAAAAGACTTATAAGACAGCATCAAGAGGACCTATCCATGAAGACAACACCACTGAAGCCCACCCTATACCCTGTACCATGGGAGCAGGCCAGCAGTGCCCTCCAAATTAATACATCAGTCAGTGGTCTCACAAGTGGATGTGAGTATAATGATCTGCAAAAACGAACTGCTACATTGAGTATGATCCAAGAAAGCTATCCCGATCAATCATGGATACATGCCTATACAGATGGATCAGCAACTAATGCTGTTAGGAATGGAGGTGCCGGTATCTTTATCTCATATCCTGACAACCACTATGAGACTAGGCACATTCCCACTGGTAAATTCTGTTCCAACTATACAGCTGAGGTTCAAGCTCTAGAGCAAGCTGCAAATATGATTTATAACACCAACTCTGACTGCCACCAGGTAGTCATCCTCACAGATGCACTGTCTGTCCTGCAAGCTCTCAAGGGTGGTAAACTCCCGCATCTGAGAAATGAACTAAACAAGGTAGCTGCCAAAAAAGAGAACCATACTTCAGTGGGTACCATCTCATTGTGGTGTACCCGGAAATGAAAAGGCAGATAAACTTGCAAAAAAGGGAGGAGAATGTGAACAAGAAGATAATGAAGTCACATACTTTGAGAAAAAGAGAGCTATCCAGACTATCAGAAGAGAACAGAACCAACCCAAAGACGACTATCACACTCTCGACCGGCAGGGACAGATAACTATTTTTCGACTCAGGACAGGGCATAACAAACTGAATAAACACATGCACAAGCTACGATTGTCTGCTTCACCACTGTGCACATGTGGATTAAACGAACAAACGGCTGAGCATGTTCTACAGGACTGTCCTCTGTATGACCAGTTAAGAAAGATATACTGGCCCAATGACTCAACACTAAACTCAAAGCTATATGGAGTTAAAGAGGAACTTCAAACAACAGTCGAATTCATCATGAGAACTCGTCTGACGGTGTAATCATCAAAGATGCGATCGCAAGAAGAAGAAGAAGAAGTTTCTTGTATAAACTTCACTGTCTTTTGTAGTTCATACAGAGGTCCGTATAGTTTTGCTTCCAGTGTTGTTTCTGTCGGCCTGTGGGTTTGCCTCAATATATCATATTCGGGGCAGTCTTGAAGTATGTGCTCTGCAGTCTGGGGTGCCCGTACACATGGCTGAATTGCCAATCTTAATTTTTTTTATACATGTGGCTGCGGAGTCGGTTGTGTCCTGTTCTGAGGCGCAGAATGACAATTTGTTCTGATCTGTTCATAGCTTGGTAGTCGTCCTGCGTTGGTGTTGGTGGCTTTCTGATTGACTTGATCATTTTTTTCTTCTGATGGTACGTAACTGGTACACCCGGTTGCTTGTCTGCAGCACCTTCTTTAGCCCTCGGTCTGCTCTCTTGTTTCCTGGTATTTCACAGTGAGACGGTATCCACTGCATGGCGACCTTGCGCTGTTTGCAGTTCAGACAGTAAGGCTTGTATACCTGGTAATTTTCTGGACTGAAGTGCTGATCTTGCATCAGTCAGGAATACCACAGGCTGTGGACCGAGATTGGTGTTCAACAGTTTCTCGGTTGCCACCTTGATTGCCTGAATTTCTGCATCATAGTTGTTACAGAATTTCCCCGTTGGTACTTTGACCGTATCCCTAGTGTTGTTTGGGTATTCTATGTACACTACTGCTCCTCCATTCTTTACTGACCCATCCGTGTATACTCGGACCCAGAGGTCCTGTGGGTATTCGTCATCCAGGAAACTGAGAGTGACTGTCCTACGTTGCACGCTGTTCTGTTCATCCTTGTCGAGCATTCCTTTCACTTTTGTCTGGATGTATATTGGTAGTCCAGTCTCTTCTCTCCAAGGGGTTTGTTCTGGCACAGACTTTTGGGGGCTGTCAACTTCAGGCAAGTCTAAGGTTTGTCTACGAAGTCATTTGGCCTGGTGGATAAAACTGCTTCTTTTCAATCGCCCCATTGCTAGGTTTTGGAATCTGTCCTTCATTGGATGGCTCTGCATACAGAGGAACTTTTCTGCCTGTGTTAGCACTTTCGTATCGCTGCGTTCTCTCAGTGCTTGTATCCTCCCCATTTTCTCCATCTCCACTATAGGCGTTGATTTCATTGCCCCCGTGATGACCCTAAGTGCCTGGTTTTGCACCTTATTGTCGTAAATTTTAGATAGGTTAGAAGATAGTTATCGTCCCGTCTGGGCAGAGGTGATAGTGGTAAATATGTGAGAATAAAGGTGTAAGAAATAGATTTCACGAGTGAATAGTTAAGGAGAAGATTTGTCTCTGGACTGAATAGTTTCTCTAGTCCAGCCTATCTATACGACTATAATTTAGTGTAAGACAATCTTTCAGCCCCTTATCTCTAGAAATATAAGTTAAACTAAACACACCCACACATACAATTATGTGACAACAAGACACACAAACGTGAAAGACTATTAACAGGCTTCTTTTCTGCCTGTGTTAGCACTTTCGTGTCTCTGCGTTCTCTCAGTGCTTGTATCCTCCCCATTTTCTCCATCTCCACTATAGGCGTTGATTTCATTGCCCCCGTGATGACCCTAAGTGCCTGGTTTTGCACCTTATTGTCGTAAATTTTAGATAGGTTAGAAGATAGTTACCGTCCCGTCTGGGCAGAGGTGATAGTGGTAAATATGTGAGAATAAAGGTGTAAGAAATAGATTTCACGAGTGAATAGTTAAGGAGAAGATTTGTCTCTGGACTGAATAGTTTCTCTAGTCCAGCCTATCTATACGACTATAATTTAGTGTAAGACAATCTTTCAGCCCCTTATATCTAGAAATATAAGTTAAACTAAACACACCCACACACACAATTATGTGACAACAAGACACACAAACGTGAAAGACTATTAACAGGCTTCGGAATTGGGATCCGTTATCCGTCAAAACTTGTTAAGGGAATCCCAACCGTGTAAAAATCTGCACTAGGGCTTCTGCGACATGCTTGGAATCCGTGCATGTTAGCGGTATAGCTTCTGCCCACAAAGTGCATGTGTCGACTAAGGTCAGGATGAACCTGTTCCTTCTTTTAGTCCTTTCCAGGGGTCCTAAAATGTCAAATACAACCCGTTCAAATGGTGTCCCCACTATTGGCATTTCTCCCATGGGAACTGGGGGTGTCCAATGCTTGGGTGTCACACGTTGGCACTTGGCGCAGGATTTCACATATCTGATGATATCAGTGTTCATTCCTGGCCACCAATAGTGAGTCGATATTCGCTGAATAGTAGTGTTTTGTCCCATATGTCCGCTAAAGGGAAGAGAGTGCCCCATTTCTAAGATTTGGTCTCTGTACTGCGTCGGTACTAGGAGCTGGTTATGTCCCTGTTCATGGTCGCCCGTTCTTCGATACAGCACTCCATCCTTAGAAAATATGTCTCCGTTGTGTCTGGGGTCCTTGGCCATGGGCAGTTTTCTAAAGCAGGGCTCTAAGGTAGGGTCCTTTTGTTGCGCCTCTTTTAGTTCCATAGGTAACCTATTAGGTGCAGGCTCCCGATCCTTCTTGGTTTGCCCTCTTGTAGTTACTGCTGCCACAGTCGGCTCTTTCGGTCTCCCTATAAACACGTATCTACAACCAAGTATGACTGGGTAGATCGGATCATCCATTATAGCCGCTTTGATAACACCTCTGACGAAATCAGAGTGTATCTCCACCAGTGCGACTGGAAGCGTTATAGGTGCATCTCCTTTGAAAACTCCACATAATTTGACGGTTTCTTCTGTTTCTTGACCAGGTTTGACCAAATGCCTCGTGACAATACAATCGAAGCTCAAATCTGTATCAAACAAACAATAGGTTGAAATCCCGTTCAATAAAACAGTTCTTCGCGTTGAAGGCCTCTCACCCTCAGGTTGAGAATCACTGACATTCTTCCTCCGTTGCGAGTCTGTTTGCAAGCAACCGATCCGATTTGTCCCGGTGTGCCTGCCCTGATCAGATGGCCCTTGCGCAGGGGTTTTCCCTTTGTCGTGTCCTTTCTGGCCTGGCTGCCATGAGGGACGGTTGGGCTGATCATGGGGTTAGGCGGGGTATCGAGTTTTATAGAATTTCGTTTTTTCTTTCAGGGGAAGTGTCACGAGAGGGTCGATTATTATTGAAATTATAAAGTATCCTGGACACAAAGTTGTATCGGGCGATACCAGGATAGTGCCAGATAAGAGACTGGTCTTACAAGAAATATCCCCTTCTCTGAAAAGAGTAAGGGTGTATGGACATCAAAGGTAGGATCAAGCTGTATAAGTTCCTAGAGAAGATGGTAATGTATTACTCTAAGTTCCTAAATGCTCCTCTCCAGATCTTCCTCTGTTAATATTATTAGTCTGCTAGGGGTATTTACTAAACTATCTACCAACAAGAACAGTAACTTAACTTAAATAATTTAAGTAAGTCTGCTGGTAAATATTTACAATTTATTTTTACAAGTTTTCTTTTCTGTTTGAAAATCTTTCAAGAAACTCAAAATTTAATTACACCATTAAATAAATAAAATCACTTGTAAAATGGTCAAAAGTGTCTAAAGTCTTTAAAATTTTAGTAAAGTTCTCTCTCGGTTGAACTCACTCTGGTTGTAGAATATCTATATCTTAATAACACTTTTATTTCAATGTCATTGAATTTTAGGCTATCACTGTCTATAACTATGCCCAACAAGATGTCATCATTAGATATGTCTTTCTTAGAATCGTGGTTTTACTGGGTACTTTGAAAAGTAGCCTTGGTTGGCCACATATCCGGTGAATTGAAGACTGTCACACTTCTGACATGGAAGGAAAGGTCAAATGAAATTTCCCCAGGCAGTAGGCACTGGGTGGCAGTCGCTCTGAAGTCAAAGGGCGCTCGCACCACGTACAGAGGTAGGGGATGAGAGACAGTTTCAGACAGTGTGCCAGTAGACGCACATGGCATAATATATCAGTAATAACACAATCCAGTTCACTGTGAATACAATTTTCTCCAAATCCTTGGTTAGAGTCATTTGTCCATGATTCGCCTCCATAAAGTTATTCGCTTTTGTGAAAAAAAAACTAAGTGATATCTTAAACAATACAGTAAAGTAATTCCTTTCATCCTTTCCTTTGTTCCTGGTGTGTGTCCCATTCCATCAAGAAATAATTCTTTAAATGCTTTTCTAAAACCATGGACACCCTTTCTGCTTCCATTCTTAATTTATTTGAATATACACAGGCTTGGTTTAGCCTTCAGAAATTAAACAGTAGTTTGAAACACATCTACACACTACCTAACGCACAAGTTAATTAACTAGAATTATATATTTATACATTCTTTCTTACCCTCAAGTACATACAGTCGAGCTGTTAATGGTCACACAGTCTGCTCTCGGATGCAAAAGGCAAAGAAGTATCTCTCTGACAGAACTGGCACTTCTCGCTGTATTAAAATATTTTTTTACGGCGTGCTTTCCATTTAGGGCACGTCCTATATATAGGCCAAGGCCGAACGACAGAGGGAGCTTACTGCTAAAGTGTGTTTGCGTTCCGAAATGCAGGCATACATTTGTCCAGCTGTTCAAATTTGAAAAACTAGTAATCTACATATCCTCCTTATTCCTGGACCGATTTCCTTCATCTTAGGCTTAAATTACGCCCTGGATTATTCTTTCTTTTCTGGATAATTGTCTTTTATTATCATACTACCATCTTTTCCTAGGCGTAGCCTAAACAGCAAAATTTTTGACTTGCCTGATGTCTCGATGCAGTCCACTCGAGATTTCTCCATTCCTATATTACTTCCCGTGGAAATCTTTGCACACACTATTAAATGAACATTCCTAATTAGTGAATTCTTGACCTCTGCCATGCTGTACTTCGCTCATAAGTCTGTAGCTTACCTCTAATTGAAACAAGGTTACACAGTTTTGAGCTCGCCATTGTTAGGCTAGTACGTTTGTAAACACTATACATGAAGGTGCGATTCCATTGGTTCGTCTATCATACTGTTTTTATAAAGTATGCCATACCATTTGGTCAGAATGACGTGTTGTGAATCAGACGTCACGACAGGAAGTATGGGGTACAGTTTCTCTTGGGTGTTGGTGGAAAAATGCCTGGAAAAACTGTTCTAGGTTATTTTTTCGAGAAGGCTCATCTGTAGGCTTGCGTTTTGAGCATGGAAGCTCGGCTAACGCATTGGTATATCGTTCAGACTTACTTAAAATGTTTTCCAGCTTTACAGCTTCCTGTTCAGCAAGAAATCTACGGGTTTCATTTGACAAAGTGCTTTTGATTTGTTCGGTTAGAATACTCTTCATTCATAACCCTCCACTCCCAAAGGAGCATAGGCCTTCAACAAACACATGCCAAGTCCTCCTGTCACGTGCCATCATCTCAAGTTCTTTCCATGTTCTCATCATTTTCACCTCTGTTTCCAACTCTCTTCTCTATGTACTTCTTGGTCTTCCTCTGCCTCTCTTGCCCTGGGGGTTCCAGAACAAGGACTGCCTTGTAATGCTATCAACAGGTTTCCTCAGTGTGTGTCCTATCCATCGCCATCTTCTCATTTCTTGTTCCACTGGCACTTGTCTAGTTCTTGTCATCAGTTCCACGTTGGTAACCTTGTCATACCATTTTAATCCCTCTATTTTACGCAAGCACCCATTTATGAAAGTCTGTAGCTTTTCGGTTGCTGTCTTTGCCGCTCTCCATGTCTCTGAGCCATACAACAGGACTGACTTCACATTTGAGTTGAAGATTCTTATTTTCGTGTTAATAAACTCTTCTAGCCCTTCAAAAGTGCAAGGAAGCTCTGAAAGCTCCATACATTTTTCAAATATCCCTTCAGACGGGAAGAGAACTGGTGAAACGTCTCGGTTCCTTCCTTCCTGCTGTTTCGGAACAGTTGCAAAAATTTGCGAGCGTTCATTTCGAAGCGCTCAAGTAAAGCTTTCTTCAACATGTCGTAATTGTCTTGATTGCTGCTTCCCAGTTTAACATACGCATCATATGCATTGCCTTTTAAAGCCTGAGAAAGCTTCAAACACCATTCGCGAACTTTCTAAACCATACAGTGTTGCCATTCTCTCAAATTCTCTCGTACGTGGTCACAAACAATCTCGCTTACCCACTCGTGGTGTTGGTATCCCTTGAAAAAATTACAATAGTTCCTGAACCTATACTGTCAGGTGGGTTACCCAAATATGGCCCCAGTCCAGCCTATATATATATATATCGAATAATAATTACAAGGTGGACGCCAAATTTGGTGGTTTAATTTTTCCTGGACGAAACAAAGGTCACCGTGAATAGTTACTGAAGCAAGACGTGCTCTGGACGTTCACAGTTGCAGAAGGAGAAAAGTAATTCCCGTATTGCTAAGCATCTGGTTGCTAAGACAAATGTTACAATATGTAAAAATGATGATGATGGTAAATCCTATTGGCTGGCTCTATGGCGAGTGCCGATTTTGAAACAGCGTAGTTTTCTGGATCACTCCGTTGCTACGGCTGTCAATCTTCAGGAATATATGTTCTTTCGTATGCCCAGTGGGCTGGAAAAATTGAATAAATAATTCTGGGTAAGGTACAGTCCAGTTACGATTTTAATATTTATGTTTATTGGTCTCTTGGGCCCAACCGGTTCACGAAGGATCTTGGGACTTGTAACCACGAAGAAGACACCATTAATCCTTCACTGAATGAAGAAAGAGGACCGAACTAGCCCAAAAATCGAAGACCCAAAAAAATAATAATGGTAATGGTAAGACCGCTGGTTTTGATCAGGTGCACAAATCAGAAAATGAAATCCCCACGAGACAATTTAACAAAGAATGGTTCTAGTCTGGCGTGTTTAGATTATCCAAGAATTTCTTAGCGACTCTAATAACTGAATGTGAGAGAGCGCTGTATATATATACAGATGATGGTGTTATTATCACTAGAAGCTGTTATAATTCACACATTCTGTATAGCAGAAAAATTAGGAAACTGCGTTTCCCGGATAAAAGGTTTGTTCGTTCATTCTACTCAGCGATGCTGACCGACATCAGAAGACTTGGCCGTGCAACGGGCCTCTCTTAGATTACGTCCCCTTTCGCATATGAAACATTTACCTCCCCCTGAAACGAACATCAAAAGTGGTTGGGAAAATATTATCGCCCCTGTATCTCTTCAAACAGTCCGTTATTTCTCCACGCACCTGTCTAATGACCGATAATTGGCAAATCAGCTCGCGTGAGAAACCCAGGTAAACAAACGTGATTCGCTCCCCTGTTAAGACTGGCAGGTTGCGAAAAGTTGGTAAACAACTCTGTTGTTATGTTCCCAGAAAAAGGGTGTGGATTCAAAGGTGAGTCATACAAACAGAAAATTGCGTGGTTTGGCTTAGCCAATGGTAGACACTAAATGGGAAAGCAAAGGCTGTCAGATTACTGTATCAATATTTCCATTCTACGTCACACTTATCTAGCTCTTGTAATGTGGTGTTTGATGCTGGACACCACGCAGCTGACCCATATTCCAGGTGTGGTTGTATGCCCTGCTGGTAAACTTTACTAAGTATTTTCCTGCTGGCTCCCCATGTGTTTCCACTTAGTTTTCTCAGGATGGCTAGCTTCCTCCTGGCCTTTGTTGCTTCCATGTCAGCCTATAATCGAATGTAACTCCGAGATAGGTGGATTGTTTATCTTCTCTCCATTTATCTTGATGACACCAGCTTTTTGTTTTGGAGAAAGGATGAAGAGCGTAGTGATGCACTTGTCTGTATTGATGCTGACACACCATCTATTTGCCCATGAGGTTAAGGCATCTATAGCTCTTTGTAGCAGTTTGGTGGCCACTGTTGCATGCTCATCTGTGCACAATATTACCAGGTCATCAGCGTACATTGCCACTTTCATTCCATGTGGTAGTTCAGCAACCAGGTCGTTGATGTAGACTAGGAAAAGTGTGGGGGACAGAACCCCTCCCTGAGGGACGCCATGACGCAATAGAATTTTCTTGCTCTTAAAGCCATCTATTTGTACTCGGGCTCTTTTGTTATGCAAGTATGCTTCCACCCATTTGTACATCCTGCCATTCACTCTGCAATTTCTCAGTTTCTTCAAAAGCCCTTCTTTCCAAACCTTGTCAAATGCTTTCCTTAGATCTATCCATGCTGCTAGTACCAGTTTCTTATCTTGGAACGCATCCTCAATCTCTTGGGAAAGGTAAGTTGCCTGATCTTCGGTAGATTCTTCTTCTTCTTCTTCCGTCCTTAGCCACCGACCGTCAAAGCAGTCAGTGGCCATTACGCCTAGTGGCGTCTTAGGGCAACAGCAGATAGGTTTTCTTTGCCATTGTTTCCCATCACGCCTAGTGGCGTCTTTAGGGCAACGGCAAATCAACCCATTTGCTGTTGTTTCCGTAATCGAAGTGACTGGCAAACGGGTGATCAGCCCGTTTGTTTCGGTAGATTAACACTGCCTAAAACCCGTCTGCTGTGGTACAAGAAATGTTTCCGCTTTCAAGGTACCACTGCAGACTGAGGTTGATGATTCGTTCCATTGTTATGCAGAGACAGCTTGTAAGGCTGATTAGTCTGTAGCTGGAGGCCGTGGAACTGTCTTTTCCTCGTTTTGGGAGTGGTATCATGATTGCTTCCCTCCAGGTCTGTGGAACTCTGCCCAAGTTCCAACAGATATTGAAGATCTGCAGCAGCTTTGTTTTTGCTGCGGTTCCCAAGTTCTTAATCATTTCGTTGGACACTCCATCAACTCCTGGCGACTTTCTCATTTTCAAATTTGATATTGCTCCAGTTCTCTGAGTGTGATTGGCGCCTCCATAACTTCAGGTATGGTTCCATCTCGTCCTGCGTTTTGTCGTTTCTCACGAATCTCCTGTTGCTTCTCTGGGCTAACTTCGATGTTGTTGTCTTTAGCAAAGATATCTGCAAAGTGATCGGCTGCCTGTTTTCCCATGAGGATGTTTCCATCTTTATACAGTGCAATCTTTGAGTTTCTCCCTGTACCCTCATCGTTAAGTTATTTTACCAGTTTCCACATTTTCCTTGTATCTCTTTCAAAGTTCAAGGACTCTGTTTTCTCCTTCCAGCTTCTCTGTCTGGCCTGCAACTTGGCCCTTTGAAATTTGGCCTTAGCATGTTGGTGGTTATTGTGATGTTCTTGACATGGGCTGGTCTCTGCCTGCTTTCGAGATGTTTCCACATCATTGTGCAGTTGCTCTAGTTCACTATTCCAATATGGTTTGTAGTGCTTACGAGCCCCTCTAGGTATTGTTTCGCGAGCAGCCTGTAGTATGCATCTGCTGAATTCATCGACTACCTTATTGATGTCTTTGTCTACAGTCAGATCTCTAACCAGTATACTGGTACGATGCTGGTACATTGTCCAATCTGCCTTTTTGTAGTTCCACCTAGAGAGAGTGCTGCTCTCCTTGACAAGTTCATTTTCCCCAATTAGGAAGACTGGCCGGTGGTCGCTGCCTCAGAGTTGTTTCCTAACAACGCGTGTGATGTTCCACTCCAGGCCTGGTGAGTGGAATGCCAGGTCTGGTGTAGAGGTGGTGTGTCATGATCTCGAGTAGAAGGTTGGTGGGTCGATTGGCTGGTTAATCAGGATAAGCCCATTGTCATCCTGTCAGTTTTCAAGCTCCTCACCTCTCCTGTCCATGTGATCATAGCCCCAGCTCTGTGGGTGGCTGTTGAAGTCTCCGCATACAATCAGTCTTTTTTTTTCCTGGGATTGTGTCTAGTGCCAGTGGGCGGTCGCTCGGACAGTAGTAGTTGAGCAGGTGGAATTCAGCACTTTCTGTCCTGAGATGAAGCATCTGGTATTCCGCCCCCTCCATATATATGTTTCAAGCTGACATGCACTGATGTTATTCTTCACGAGTGTCAGTATTCCACCCTTTCGCCTGTCTTTTCGGTCGGATCGATAGCACTGGTAGCCTCTGATTTTGAAGGCTATGACTTGGTTGAGGTGGGTTTCTTGCAAGCAGCATACTTTTACTTGCTCTTTATTTAAGATATATTTGAGCTCTATTGTTTTTGCTGTAGCCATCTTTTTTACTGTTGACGCCTTCAGCATTCCAGTGCATTATTTTAAATGGTCTTTGCTTTGCTTGGCCAGTAGCTCTATTCTCATGCCTCCTGGCTCCACGGGGCAACTGAGAAGGACCTCCAGTAGTAAGGGTTGGGCCCTTCCGAGGCAGAGGGCCCGGCACTGCACCTGCCTGGGTGTCCGTCACAGGGCGAGTGCCATAACGTTTTGTAGATATAGGCATATTTCCATTGCGCGTGTGCGTGGCATCCTGATTGCTGTGGTGCGCCTCTTGGCTGGTTGCCTCCGTCTTCAGCACCTTGACTTGCTAGGGCAGACTGTGGTCTTGCTCGAGTGTAGGAGGGCCTGGCCAGTCTTGGTTTTTCGGCCGCTGGTGGCTGTACTTGAGCCCCATCTCCACGTCAAGGAGCTGACCTCGATGGGAATTTATTAAATGAATACCTTTTGTTTCAGGCACAGATACTACAAAGCATACTCGTAATTTTTATGCATAATGACAACCCGCTATCTAAAGTGAACTACTTCATAACTATACAACAATATTAATATTAGCAATTTACATTCTTAAATATTGTTTTTACATTTTTATATTCTATACTCATTTACAGAACTGGCTGTGACCGACAGGAAATGGATAATAGCATACAAGGGACACTTCAGGAGGTGTTTAACTGGTGCGAGGAAACTGGCTCCAAAGTCAATCCCAACAAAGCCTGCGTGATGTGGTGCTCCTTAAACAACTCCATAGTGAAAACAGATCTTCCAGATATTACTCTCAATGGACAGAAAATCGAAAAGCAAGTAAAGCTGAAATGCCTTGGAATTACATTCGATCACGGGTTATTGTGTAAGTACCATATTAATTACATCATACAGAAATGCAGGAGAGGTCTGGCAGCCCTGAAAGTAATGGCCGCTGCGCATCTGGGGCAGAGATTACTTTTCTTCTTTATCATCAGCTCGTCATATCAGTAATACAATTTGAACGACTAGAACGCATTAAAAATGAAGGGATGCGAATAGTCTTGGGTTGTACACGTGATACCCCCATTGTGACAGATACTGCACAGGACGACATGCATATGAACAAGGTATAAAGGCCAAGGAAGATACTAACTACAAAAGTGCCAACAGGAACAGAAAGTGCGCAAATTGCCATGGCAACCACAGCGCCATATATCTTGGTTGCCCAGTTTACCAAGCAGCCAAAAGAGCACTGAAACAGAAGGCTGAACAAAATATACCATTTAAAACTGCACTAGAGCAACAGAAGGCAGAAAGGACTCCCCTAAACTCACAAATTGACCCTCATAGTGCCTCACAACAAATAAGGTCATATACTTCAATGCAAACTAAGGAAACAAAAGAAGTTATACCAACACAGCAGAAGGAAAAAAACACAACAGAAATAGAAAAGGCAATAACAAAAAGCAGAAGAAATGTTAGAAGGCATAAAAAAAGTCCAACAAGAAATTAAAAAGATATCACCAAACTGGCAGAACAAAAAGCAGAACATGAAGAGAGGTAATAGAGAGGAACAGGTCTACAATGCAAATTAAAACCAAAGGAAAAGTACAAGAGCAAAATGAACTATTTAAAGCCCAAAGTCAAAAGGACACATGGAAAGAACTAGCTGATAAACGATTGATGAATTTAGACAGTTCCTTGACTCATTAGACCAGTTTAAACTAACTTTGCGGCAGCTGATAAGAAAAGATGTAGAAGAAATAGTAGGAATAGAAGCCAAGAAAAATCAAGGGAAGATTGAGCAAGCTGTCAAACACTCAGAGAAAACATAACATATAATGCAGCTAAGACCAAAGAAAAACAACTTCCATCAAATTAACTCTAAAAAAAGAACGAAATGGAGAACAAGCACATCAAAATAATACAATGGAATTGCCGTAGTGCAAAAAAGAATCTCATTCCGTTATTAGGCAAGTACAAAAACACACAAGCAATTTTTACTGCACAATAAACGCACCTCAATCCCAGAAACAGATTTGACAACCCTGCATACACCATTCTTAGAAATGACAGACGAGGAAATAAAGGGGGTGGGGTAGCATTCTTGGTTCATAAAATGTATAAAATAACCGACTGGGAAACTTTCATATCAGAATATTTTGAAGGAATAAGTGAAACTATAAATAGTGACATAGAGGCACGGAAAATAGTAAACTTATACTGGCCCAGCGGCAACATACAAGAACAGGACATTAAAGTAATTAGAGAAAGGATACAACTCAAAACTATAATAGTAGGGGACTTTAATGCACACCACAAAGCATGGGGAGGTAACAGAATAGACAAATTAGGCAAACTACTACTGGACTTCATAGAAAGTAAAGAACGTATATAACTGAATGATGGATCAGCAACAAGAATCAACCCATGTGCAGATCAACCTGACTCATCAATAGACATCACCATAGTAACAGCCAACTTAGCCAAAGCAAAATGGGAAATATTAAATGATACTGAGATCACATACCCATTGAGATAACAATCAAGCAAAAATATACAATAAACAAAAGTAGAAAAACCAATTTTCCACTATAAAAAAGCTGATTGGATAGCTTTCTGAACAGAAATGGAAGGAATGAAACTAGACAAAATTATTAGTGAAGATATAGATACATATGTGAACAATCTAACAGAAGAAATACTAAACATTGCCGCCAAACATATAACACACTCCAGTATGCCACCACACACAACTCCAAAGCAGAATAACAGAAAAGAGAACACTGGAATAAAAACCCAGCTCCTTGGTGGACAAACAATGTACAAAAAAACTAAAGCAAGAAAACAAGCACTACAAAAATATAGAGGAAATAGGTCCCAAGATAACTATGAACAGCATAAGAGAATAAGAAATGAAACAAATAAAATAATATTACAGGAATAGGAAGCTTGCTGGAAAACCTTCTGCCAAACCCTCAATCCAAGCACACATTCAGCTACAGAGATGTGGAAAAGATTAAAAACCCTTAAAGGGAATCCAAAACGAATAGTAATGACTACTATCAAAATTCCAGAACGGGCAGAATCAGACAAACAAAAAAGCAAATATCCTAGCAAAATATTTCTATAATGTAAGTGCTAGGGAAAACCTGGGGCACAAAGAAATAGAGAGAAGAGAAAAACTCATAACAGAACTAAGAAAAAAACTAGATAAATGATGTAGGGGTGAAATCATATCTAAACTCCAAAATTACTGTAGAGGAAGTAGAAAAAGTAATAAACGAGAAGTCAAATTCAGCATAAAGACATGACATTCTGAGCTACGAAGTACTGAAAAAGATACAAAAATATACCATAGAAATAATAACCTTGCTATACAATATTATATGGAAGACAGGTAAAATACCAAAGGAATGGAAAGTAGCAGTAGTCATACCAATACTAAAACCAGATAAGAGGCCCATGATGCGAGCTCCTACAGACCAATAGCATTGACATCTCAATTGGGAAAATAATGGAAACTGTGGTGAACAAAATACCACACGGAAAAGAACAATCTTTACAGCCCAACCCAATCAGGGTTTAGGGAAAACAGAAGCACTATGGACCAACTTATCAGACTAGAACATGGACCAACTTATCAGGTTAGAACGTGAGGTAATATCGGGATTTAAAAGAAATGCAAAAACAGTAGCCGTATTCTTAGATGTGGCAAGGGCATACAATGAATGCTGGAGAGAAGGCATGTTATATAAGATTAACAAGAAAGGCATAACAGGAAACATGTACAGCTACATAGAAAACTTCTTACAGGACAGATGCTTTACATTAAATAATGACAAATCAGAGCTATACCAACAACAGAACGGCATCCCTCAAGGCTCAATATTATCCCCTTCCTTATTTTCTATTATGGTTAAAGAATTAGGAGAGGAATTCAGCAACAGAAGAAACAAACTGTCACAATTTGCAGATGATGCAGCTATTTGGAGAACGAGGAAAATCCTTCCCATATTAAATACACATCTACAAGCCCAAATAAACAAGATCGCAGAATGGATGGCTAAGTGGGGCTTCCAACTAAATGCTAAAAAGACAGTCGGATTGATATTCAGTAGAGGTAGAGTTATAAAAAGAATAAAACAATAGACATAAAAATCCAAGGGCACAAAATAAAAACTGTAGGAACAACCAAATATTTAGGCCAACAATTAAACTGGAAAAAAACATATAGACAAGCTGGTTGAGCGCTGCAGAGGACTTATTAATATGATGAGATACCTAAAAGGCAGTGGCAAGCATCAAGTCACTTCTCATGTTCTACAGGTCATACGTAAGGGGGAAGGCTGCATCTCACAGCAATAAGAAAAAAACTGGACAAAATACAACACCAGCCACTAAGTAAAATAGCTGGAGCCTCAAGATCAACATCACTTGAAGCACTAGAGGTAGCACTAGGAATAATACCCCTCAAGCTAAGAAGAAAAGAACTTAGACTGAACTACATGGGCAAAGTCCTAATAGACAAAAATCACCCAGCCCATACAATGTTTGTGAAGAATCTCCCTACGATCTGGAATACCCCACTGGATCCCATAAGATTCCCAATAGGATGGAAGTGCATGGAGGAAACTGAAGAACACAATACTACAACAAATGCAATAAAATGTAGTAGAAAATACACACCAGTGATTCCTCTTTTGGAGCTCAAGAAACTTAACATTGACTCTCATCTTGCAGATATAATAAATAAAAAAGAAGAAACAAAAACATTAAAATCATAGCCAGCGAATATATAGAACAGATAACTAAGGGTAGCTTGAAAGTATACACTGATGGATCAAAAACAGAAAATGAAGAACTCGGGATAAGAATACACATTCCAGCCTGGAAGCTGAAGAAAAACTTTAGTGTAACTGAAAACGCATTGATATTCATGAATATTT
Organism: Oreohelix idahoensis; assembly: GCA_024509875.1. Lineage (NCBI taxonomy): Eukaryota > Metazoa > Mollusca > Gastropoda > Stylommatophora > Oreohelicidae > Oreohelix > Oreohelix idahoensis. The sequence goes on along the minus strand of JAMPIV010000240.1, from coordinate 69,373 downwards.
TTTGTGTTTTGTGTCCTTAAGTATTCCATGAGTGTTCTTGCTGTTCATATTTCTTGGAAATAGCAACTCTGGGAAGGTTAAGGCAGCTGGCGTGAGGCTGACCACATAACACCTAGTGTCCCGATGGTTAAGAAAATATGGGCCTAACACCATATTCCCAATATGCCTCAATGAGCGTGTAACGGGATCCTTTACCTTTACCGTTTCATATTTCTTGCATGTTAGCACATAATGTGCTATGGTGTTTGTCTCCACCATGAAATAACTTAATCCTAGTTGAAGTCTAATCAGTTTTCTATTGCATGGTATTTTTGGTTCTCTAGATATCTGACATGTCCCCGTTTGATCCTTTAGCAGTTCATAGGCATGTCTGCCTGTTTGGCTTTGTTTCTAGTTTTTTGTCCATTCCTTTGTTATAATATTTTTAAATTATATTTTTGATCTCTGTTGTGCCTAACCCTGAGTTTATGTGGTTTGAACTGCTTCTTCCTGTTTTTGCTTCCGTGTTGGCCACCTCGTTTTCTTCTATTCCCACATGCGAGGGTATCCATGCTAACAATACTGTGCAGCCACTGTTATTTAGGTGTGTACTAAATTGTAATATTTCTTCTGCTATGTCTGGTCGGCTACATTCATGTGCATTTCTTAGGGCTTGAAGAGCTGACAGTGAGTCGGTTAAGATTGTTAGCTTCTTGTGGGGGGGGGGGGGGGGGGGGGCAGGTGTAATTATTTCTAGTGCTTCTGCTTATGCCACAAAAATGACAAAACCTGCTCAGCCCGAGTACTCGATCCCAGCTGAGTAATAATGCACCTCTACTTCCACCCTGCTAGGATCCGGGGAGAGGGAAGGTGGCGGTGAGAGTCCAAACTGTAGGTTTATACTTCACAAATAACGTATATATTGGATAAATTTTGATCTGAAAACCGATCTGAATGATTTCCAGTTCTGTTTAATCCTTTTATTGTTAATGGCCTGACCATGTCCTTGGTTTTAATTTTTCCTTTTAGAGTCATGTTTCTGACTTTAACTCAGTCTTAGTGCTGTTAAGTCACCATTATTTGAATGCATATCAAAATCTGAAGTTTGGATTGAGTGTCCATGCATGACTTTCATTGCATGGGATGGTACAAATGAACTATGTCATTAGTTGTTTTGTTGCCAATATGTTTTTTTGGATATCAGAGTAGTGGAGCCCATTTAAAAAAAAAAGATTATTTCTTGATAAGTTCTTTAATCCTCTGTAAATATCTTCATCCGTTCTTTAGTTGCCAATGGAGCATGAAACTGTAACTTTTGCCCACACTAATTTCTATTTTGAGCTGACTTTAGCTCCACCTGGTTTAATGCCTGTTATCTCTGTGGCATTTGAGGACAGCAGGTTTGCCCCTAGGCAGTGGCTGTTTTAGGCACAGGCAACCTAGGCTTTTTGCCTAGGGCCTAGTGCACAAATATATGCTTGTTTATACAATAGGAATTTATTTAAAAGGGGTCTCACAAGTTCACGCTTGCCTAGGGCCTCACACAATATGTATACGCCACTGCCCCTGGGCAGATGTGTAATTATTCTGAATTATTAATATCAGTTTAGCTAATATGTCTGTGAACACTGAGTAAACCACAGTAGAGTGAAGCAACTTTAGTTCAACATTTTGAGAGCAGATAAGATTTTTAGATCTACCATGAAAATAACACTAGACTGTTCATACAAAAACGTATGGTGCAAAAATCAAGAGTATGGCATTACAAAAGATGAAAAAATAGCATAAATTTGGACCATCCATCTGCCTAGTTATATAGGGCTGCAGATGTTGCTCATCAGTGATTTCAATTTTGGGCAATGATCTTCACCTCTGATATTCCAGTTGCCTTTGACTATTCTTTTACTATTTTTCATAATGCTCTATTTGGTCTCCCATTTTCTCATACCACCAGGATCAAGCTGAGGGCAAGTAAAATTATATTAATGGGTTTTTTACCCTAAGAGTATGTCTTAGTCATTTCTACTCTTTATCTTTAATTTCTAGATGGATTTTCTGTTGTCCAGTTCTCCACAGGACTATATTTTTGTCTACATCTAGCCATCTGATACAAGAATATGAAAGTAACATCTGTCAATGATGAAGTATGATATATGAGTGTGATATTCTTAGTGTCGTGCCATATTTCTGACCCAGACAATGGGATAGACTTTACAGAAGTATTGAAGTGTCATTTTAATTTACAGGGAGAAAACTACAGATATCAATTTATCATAAATATATAAATAAATGTAACAAATAGTAGTAGATTTACTGAGCAACACTTTATCATAAATATCTGGCACATAAAGTGGCATTTTGTTTTATTTTAAAACCTTGTTTTTTAATCAGTGACGGTTTTAGGCAGAGGCAACATAGGCTTTTGCCTTGGGCTTCGTGCTTTTAGTGCCTCACGCACAAATATGTGCTTGCTGATACAACAGGAATTTGTTTAAGAGGGACAATGCAAGTTCACATTGCCTAGAGCCTCGCACAACCTAAAACTGCCACTGTTTTTAAAAATATAACAACATTTCTGTTTAGACATTAATACTGGCTATGTAAATACAGGAGCAAAGCATTATTATAACCTGGCTGAAGACAGCATAATACAATGTGTGTAAATAATTAAAAATGTAAGGGTAAGTCAAGTAATCACCTGAATCTGAGATATATGTACTATATGATACTGTTTTGAGACATTTATCAATGCTGCATGTGAGGGTGGAAGCACCAGATACACATCATTTCAAGTTTCTGAACAAATAAATAAGAGTTCTATAATGAAGTAGAGAGCTTTTGTAGAGTTCCCTCTCCTTATTAATTTGGTGTCATTCATTCATTGACCTTCAGCTCCCCAAAGAGCAAAGGTCTTCAACAAATTCAAACCAACTCTTCCTGTCCTGTGCCATCTGCTCAAGGTCATTATTTGTCTTCTTCATCCCTTTCATTTGTGGCTCTGGTTTGGTTCTGGTTTCATTCATTTCTGGCTCTGGTTTGGTTTCTGGTTTCATTCATTTCTGGCTCTGGTTTGGTTTCTGGTTTCATTCATTTCTGGCTCTGGTTTGGTTTCTGGTTTCATTCATTTCTGGCTCTGGTTTGTTTTCTGGTTTCATTCATTTCTGGTTATAATTTTCTTCTCTATGTGTTTTTTTAGTCTTTACTTCTTTTAACATGGGGATTCCAGAATAAAGACTGCCTTGTAATAATATTCATTGAAGTTTTTTTTTTTTCGGCTTCAATTATCTACAGGATGGAGTAAATCTGGTTTAAAGACCACATAAGATGCTTTTTCTTTGAAACAAAAATGATATTGTAAGCTAAAACAAATATAACTGTGGGAAGCAGAAAAAGATTAACACTGGATGTGCATGATGTACAGTGGGACCTATTTTGTCCATTTAAACTGCTGATTATGAATTTGTATTTCACTGACATTATCTATTTATTTTATTGTAGCTGCACATTATATAAAGGTACCTGACAAACGAGCATGTGTGAAATAGCATACATCCAAAATAATATAATATTCTAAATTAATTGTATATCTCTCCTATATAATATGGTCTTGAAAATAATGCTAATAGTATCATTACATGAGTAGTGTTCTCTGACTGTTCAGAGCACTACATAATGCTTGTATCATAATATATATGAATATGAACTTCTAAAATGTATATATCTAAAGCTATGATACACCCACTAACACTGCTATAGGCATAAATAAAACATACACTTTTTGATATATGTAATTTGACACTCGATGAGCCGTACATATATTTGACAAACCCACATAATCAGAGTTATTTCAGTATTTTGAGATACTATATCCCAGGAAAGTTCAAAGACCACTGAATTAGCGAACAATTTACAGGTCTATAACAATTTATTGAAACACCTGAAAACCGAAATATTCTGAAAATTGAAAGTTTCTTTGAATTTTTTTTTTGATCGCAATTTGATAATTTTATGACTATGTTGGGTGATGTGGGGGCTGTTTTAAAAAAAAAAAATTGTGGCGACTTTGGTGAATATGGGTTTTTTTGTGTGATCTGGGCTATAATTAAAATGCAATGTGGGTGACATCTGCAAACCAAAAATATCCGGTTTCCAAAACAAAGCTGTCCTCGAGGATTTCAGATAAATGGTTACAGAGCTGTATTAAAATCGGACAGCCTAGTGACATCAATGCATGTTTTGAAAGACTGTCAGGAATGTCAATTATGTTTTGAAAGACTGTCAGGAATGTCAATTATGTTTTGAAAGACTGTCAGGAATGTCAATTATGTTTTGAAAGACTGTCAGGAATGTCAATTATGTTTTGAAAGACTGTCAGGAATGTCAATTATGTTTTGAAAGACTGTCAGGAATGTCAATTATGTTTTGAAAGACTGTCATGAATGTCAATTATGTTTTCAAAGACTTTCAGGAATGTCAATTATGTTTTGAAAGACTGTCATGAATGTCAATTTGTGAGAAAGTTTTTTTTTCTTCTTTTCCATTTCAGCTCCCTGTCGAGAATAGGATTTCAACCATTTTTCTCCAAGCCATTCTGCCCTGGGCAATCTTTCCAGCCATTTCCATTCTCAAAATGTTCGTTTTCTTTGCGAATTTAAACCAAATTTCTGTTACCTATCCTCCAATGATGTCATTTTATCAACACATCTGATTCTATGAAATTTAAAAATGCGGACTGCATTATAATTTTTCTTCCACAACTTCTTCTCGCTCCAATGTTGGTGCTTTGCACTAGACAACATGTATATTTATTTATTATTAAAAGTTCTGGATATTCATTTAGTTCTATTACTTTACATTCTATGTGTGCCTTCTGTGTTTTATCAGACAGTATTAAACTATCTTGAAGCCTGAAAAGGCTATCACTTTTCATGTGTTTAATCTTTCTTGCCCTTCTTCTTTTCATCTCGTCTCACAGTAGCAATTTTATGCTTTCTCATATCTGCAACAAAATAAGAATACAAAAGGCAAGAGGAGCTTTCATTGCATTTGGGAAATATATGGAGATCAAGAGAAATCGGATCCAACACAAAAATAAGAATCTTCAACTCAAATGTGAAGTCAGTCCTATTGTATAGCTCTGAGACATGGAGAACAACAAAGACAACAACCAAAAAGCTACAGACTTTCATAACTGGGTGCTTGCGTAGAATAGAGGGATTAAAATGGTATGACAAGGTTACCAACGTGGAACTGATGACAAGAACTAGACAAGTGCCAGTGGAACAAGAGGTGAGAAGAAGACGATTGCGATGGATAGGACACACACACTGAGAAGACCTGTTGATAGCATTACAAGGCAGTCCTTGTTCTGGAAACCCCAGGGCAAGAGAGGCAGAGGTAGACCAAGAAGCACATGGAGAAGAGAGCTGGAAACAGAGATGAAAATGATGAGGAGAATGTGGAAAGATGATGGCATGTGACAGGAGGACTTGGCATGAACAAATTATCTTATTTTGATATCACTGTCTGTCCCTCCAACTTTGTCTATATTGCTGCCAAGATATGTGTACGATTCTACATCTTGTATTGGTGCTTCATCAAGTTCAACCCTCTTATCATTACCTGCATTTATTCTCATTATCTTTGTCTTTTCCCTGTGTATTTTCAGACCCAATTGCTGTGACCTCTCATCAAGTGTTTTCAATTTGTCCTGCATCTGATTACGGTTATGGGACAGAAGAGCCAAGTCATCAGCAAAATCCAGATCATCCAACTGCTTAGTCAGAGACCATTGGATTCCATTTCTGTTGTGTGTTGTCGATGTTCTCGTAACCCAGTCTATTGCTAGTAAGAAAAGAAATGGAGACAAGAGGCATCCCTGTCGCCCTGTTGTTTCCAACTTTCCCTTCTAGTATTGTATTAGTCTAATTTTTATCTCTGTCATTAAATAGTTTTACATATTAACAAAAAACACAACAGTGTTTTAGCTAATCAAGCCTTTTTTTCACAGCATAAAAAAAAACAGCAACAAATAATAGCAAAATATTTTGTAAATAGAATATGATGGGAAAAAAAAATTTGGCACATATGCAGGCTATCATTTCAAGGCACAAGGAGCAGCCACTAATTACAATGGCTTGCTATCACCACTCTCACAAAGTGTGTAAATTATATTGGTAAAATATGGTTTAACAAATTGTCTACTTACATCTAGCACTGATATGATCACAATAGAGCCTAAAAGCACTCCATGTTTATTGTTTATTTATAAATCATTCTCCAGTTTCTAAACAGCTGAAGAGATTGATGGTTTACGTTTAGGTGAATAGTTTTTAGAGGATACTTTGTGATTTGTACTTCTAATGACACGGATACCATCTTTGTTAGAGACTGGGCTTTCCTGTCCATTTTCCATGGCTTGCTTCTCTTCCTCCTCTAGTCTTTTATAGTACTCAATAAACTTTCTCTGGCTGATTGGATCCATCCTTTTCCATACGAATGCTCCTTGTCGCTGAGGAGAAAAGAATAAATATAATTACAACTGAAACGTCTGGACAATGTTCTTATTTACGTAGCATATAACTGGAATGGTTGCTTTATACCTGTGAAAGCTAAGGCTAAATATGTTTATTAATTATATCAATAGCAGTTATGAAATAACAAACAATTTTACTACATTTGGCTTCATCATCAACACAAAATTAAAAGTAAACTAAAGATAAATCTGAAAGTAACATTCTGTAAAGTGAAAGATAAGCGAAAGCTAAATGTTAAGGACTAACATTATTTTTCTTCAAGTACCTTAAGGGATGGAAAGATAGTAAATTTTGACACTGGCTTGGGGTACTGATGTTTAAGGAAAATTAAAATATGAACAATTACACATTGTTCTGAAAGGTTTCAAATTGTAATTCTTCCAAAATTCCCCTACACACATATACAAATGAAACATAACTGGTGCAAATGTATGTATATACAGTTGTTTAGTTTGTAAATGTCCTTGGGGAGTGACTGTGCAGAGACACCTTATCCATCTTTACTGAAAAATATTCTCCATTCACATAAGGGAGACTGGAAGAAGGGTTTGAAATTAAAAATTAGCTTGGGGCACCTGAAACCCTAGTGCCAGCTCTGGGCCACTATCCATAATGCAGGGGGCCAATGACAGGTGAACTGAAGTTAACTTTAGAATTGAAAATGATGTATAATACACAAAAAAGTAAAATTAAAGGAATATTTGAAGAAATAACATGCTGTGAAATTAAACATAAACCTGAAAGCAAATTCGAAGAACAAACATCATGTAAAGTGGAAGATAAAAGTGAAATAAAATTTGAAGAACAAACATAATAACAAAAGTAAAACTGGAAACATTGGTGAAGAAAAGTGAAAATAACACTCATTGTGCTGCAAAATTTAATGCTTTTCCACAAAATTAATGAGCAGCTGGATGTAACCAAATAATAGCTGAAAAATCATGCAAAGGCCCAGTGATGCAGCCGGAGGAGGGATTGTAAATACTTCATTTTCTCCAAAATGGCATACATCTATCATTTTGGTATGGGTTTCAGCCTCCTCTTCTTGTGATCAAAACCTCCACATCGACATATTTCCTTTATTAGAAATAACAGTGTTACAGAACATGTTAACACAATGCAGCGGCAGTATTTTAATGATCTAAACATACCATATTTTTATATTATTTAGAGTTTTTAAAAAAACAGTGTAAAAATATTTTAGAGGTGGCCCATGTCTTGTGTAAAATCTTCAAAGTGGATAAACTTTTGGAATATTTGGTTACTTATGACTTTTTAAATTGATATACTATAAGCCTTTCAGACAACCATTTGCACAGGCCTTGAAAATGTGTCTATTAATGCAGCAGCGTACTAAGGAGGATGCAAAGGGGATGGTCCAACCTGGGTGATAGCAAGGAGGGGGGTGTCATCAATACTGTTAAGATAGTACTGTTAAAAATCTACTTGAAATCATAATATATTTTTCTTTGCGATTTATGGTGGGTGCCAAAGGAAGGATCTGCCCTGGGTGCCAAATAATTTAACACATTAACTACCGAATTGAAAAACACACTGTGGCCGAATTAATTTTTTTTTCCCATTTTTATCCTGTAGGTGTTTGCACAAAGTGAGCGGTAGTTTTCGTAATTGTTTACACATTTTTATGAATTACACGTCATTTTAAAGATAAATGAATGTACTATTACAATAAGCACCATTTGTAACTCTAAAAGAGGTTGTTGCTATTTAACAATGGCCGAGGACTTACAATATTTTCACAATTATAACTGCTTGCGCCCCATATCTATCAAAATCCTTATTTCAATCAATGTGCACACCGTTTTCACTCTTGTCCTCGTTGCTAGATCTATCAGTCAATTGTTGAAACAAGTTTCTAGCCTATTCAGCCGTTAGACGAGATGTACAAGCATTTTTTGTGGTCCTATCACTAGTTGCCATGGTAAACAGTTTTACACGATTTGGTAACTAACCGAAAGCGCTGAAAAACATGAACATAATATCAATTTTCCAGTGTTCTACAACAACCATGCTTTGGTAATTTGTTTTCCGGTAGCAACTTAAAATTTCGAACTAGATCAGAAAGTGTTTCAGTACATTTTTCATTCGTTTTATTACTAAAATTAGATTGACGCTCTGAGTGGCTTGCGGTCCAAATGATAGGATTTTAAAAGCTGGTCCCACCGGCTTGCGGTAATGTGTTAAGTACGCCGCTGAATTAATGACAGCTTAACAAGTTCAGACCAGTCAAAGGAGAGTTGGAAGAGTTCATATTTACTCTTTTTACTTGAGTAGAGGTCCTGCAGATGCAAGGCCTGAGACTGGGGCCAGGGTAGCAGGTTAAGTTAAATGATTATTACATTATTAAAGTTCTATGACCAGTAAAAAAAAAATAACCAAGGTACGAGCAGTGTTATATAAACATCCACAAATATAGAAATATCTAGCATCCACAAAGACAACAGAAGCTATTTCATATAACCGTCAAATCAGTGGCCATAGCCTAGTGGCGTCTTGTAGGGCAACAACAAACTGATTCCACTTTGCACGGTCGATGGCCATCCTTCGTACAGTGCCCCAACTCTGGTTCATTCTTTGCATCTCAGCCTCCACAGTAATGTTTTTTGGTCGGCCTCAAAGACATTCAGGGGTCCAAAGCATAGCTGTTCTTGTGATGGCATCGGGGTCTCTTCTGAGGACATGACCAACCCAGCTCCAGCGTCTGCCAGTTATAGGAATAGGATTTTGGAATGTCAGGACAATGTACGAGACAGGCAAACTAAGACAGGTCACGGCAGAAATGAGAAATTTCATTCTTCTACAGTCCCATAAAACTTGGTCTCTGGGACACCACAGGCAATGACCACTTGACTAATAGTTGTCACTCTTGTCTACCAGTTGTTCCATGATGTGTAGATTTTTCTTTCTTTTTATATTGTCAATCCCTTTTTTTTTTTGTCTGGTCCGCCTTTTTTTTTTTTAAACTATGCCTGGCTGCAAAATCTTTGGTAACCTATATGATCTTGATTTATGGCTATATCATGTCAACTTAAGTCTTTGTTTTTTTGTGAGCAGGTCTTCTTATGGTCCCATCAATCAAAACCCTTTAGCTCCCCAAGGAGCATAGGCCTTCAACAAACACATGCCAAGTCCTCCTGTCACGTGCCATCAGCTCAAGTTCTTTCCATGTTTTCCTCATCATTTTCACTTCTGTATCTGGTTCTCTTCTCCATGTGTTTTTCAATCAGGAGGGACAGATAATGATATCAAAATAAAAATACAAAAAGCAAGAGGAGCTTTCACTACATTATTTGAAATATATGGAAGATCAAGAGAAATATATGGGGATCAAGAGAAATCAAGTCCAACACAAAAATAAGAACCTTCAACTCAAACGTCAAGTGAGTATTATTATATGGCTCTGAAACATGGAGAACAACAAAAACAACAACAAGAAAGTTACAGACATTTATAAACGGGTGCTTGCGTAGAATAGAAGGACTGAAATAGTATGAAAAAGTCACAAATGTGGAACTGGAGGACAAGAACCAGACAAATGCTAGTGGAACAAGAGATGAGAAGAGGACGCTGGCAATGGATAGGACACACATTACGGAAACCTGTTGATAGCATTACAAGGCAGTCCTTGTTCTGGAATCCCCAGGGGAAGAGAGGCAGAGGGACACATATGGTCCCATAGTACTAAATATTTGCCGGGATTTGTCACAAGATCTGTAGTAATTAACAACTTGTGTGATGTGTGAGATATTTCTGAGTTGATTATTATTATTACTTGCTCTGTGATATTGGAATTTTTCACTGAACATTGTGAAAGTTGTAAACATTTTTTTTTTCCCCTCAACCAGCGGCACTTGGGCTTTCAGCCCTTCGGCCCAATGACATGTCATTGCGAGGCTTGGGAGCCTGTGGACTTTCCTTCCAACCTGGTCAGGAGCTTAGCTCCTTCCCATCCACAGAGGGTTTATCTCAGGAGCAGTTCAGGCTATTCAGTCAAAATCCCGGTCGGTGACACCTCTTCAAATGCCCACGCCCGGGCTTGAACCTTGAACACCTGATCGCCAGCGCAATGTGGTAACCATTACACCAGCGCGGCTCCCTAAAGTTGTAAACATAGATGGTTCATAGCTTTTGTATTAAATGGGATTGTTACGTACAAGACTTTCAATGACATTACTTTTTAAATTTTATTTAATAGGGCATTGAATAAATACGTTCGTATGTATGTAATGTTGTTTCCCATGTAGTTCTAGGGAGGGGGTTCTCTGAAGAGACAAAGAAAGAACAGGACTACTGCACCCTCAGGCATGTCGTACAAAGTGACTAATATGAGGTCGTGGTCGTGCATGGGCTGGCAACCTCATGCAAATCAAACTGCCACAGAAACTACTGCTGCAAGAGCATGTCAATGCTTGGTGCAGATTTTCTGCAAGGGGAACAGCTGCAGTGGTAACTCCGTGCTCAGTAAGGAGCACAAAGGAAAATGATGATGATATATTGTTGTTTATCAATAACTTTCTCTATATGAATTAATTATGTAGACCAAAAAACACATGGAGAAGAGAACTGGAAACAGAAGTGAAAATGATGAGGAAAACATGAAAAGAACTTGAACGGATGGCACAGGACAGGAAGACTTGGCATGTGTTTGTTGAATGCCTATGCTCCTTGGGGAGCTAAAGGGTATTGAATGTGAATTATAACATGGGCCAGTGTCAGTTCATTTCTTTTAGAGGAGAATGTTGGGTGAGGAGGAAATAAGATTCCTTGTTGATGATTGTAAAATTAAAGGTACAACAAGATAGTGACATTGTCAGAAGTATGCACCTGCCATAATTTCAAAGGGAGACAAATTAAAATTGTATAATTAAGTTGAAATGTATACATTTTTGGAAAATAAGGATACAAGTTTCCAAGTGTTTTTCTTTCTGTCAGTTTTTTTGCTATAATTATTTTTGTTGTATTTCATGTAATTAATCTTAGGATGCAGACAATGATAATACAATCAATTGCACAGATGGTAAATATAAAGAATTAAACAAATTATTGATTTTTTAAAAAGTACCTCTTCAAAGGATCCGGGATATAAAAGATATATTCCAAATTTTAAAAAACAAAACAAAACTAAACAGACATACCTTTCCTCTGATAGGGTAATTTGGATCAGCTCGGCTGTTATAAATGTGTTCATATGATAAACTTAAGGATCCCATTACACGCCTATTGAGGCATATTGGGAATACGGTGCTAGGCCCGTATTTTCTTGACCATCGGCACACTAGGGGTGATGTGGTCAGCATCACGCCACAAACAGGTAATACGATGTGATAATAATATGCTGAGAAAATACAACATTGATTACACATTTTAAATTATTCAGCCTGGAATAAAGGACAAGAAAGGGCATTGCCAGTTATCACATCATGCTAAACTGAACCGCTAACTGAAGTAACAGACAATGTAAACCATAAATGTAACCCACACTGGGTTAACTGGGGCATTGTTTTCCATTAAGGAGAAAATAAAGAAAAAGCACAACATGTATTTGGCATCACTGAGGAAACCATCTTTTAAAATAAATCATTTGGTGCTGGCTGCAGGAAACTAGGAGGAAGGAAAAATCAGTGAAGGGAAAACATACTGAGATGGGGCACTGTGAAAATAATCTAGGAGAGAAGTTACACCTAATGAGACAGGTGGCTGAGAAATAAAGTGAATGAAAGTCTGTGGATGTGCCTGTATAGCCAGGGGAGATATGGGTAGTGATTGGTTAATTTCTAATCTGCTGAGCAGAGCTAAGCCTTAAAAAAAATATTTCTGCAACTTTCATCAATTAACTCACGATGAATGGGCTTCTTATTTGTCTTCAAGTACCATGCAGACTAGCTTGGCAATCATGTCTCTCTACAAATTCCTTTACAGATAGCTGCCATTACTATGATCCCTCACCTTCAGTGACAACCACCTATTTTTTGTCCTGCAGCTTCTTATTCAATATTCCTAACAAACCTCCATATCCACTACCTGCACATCAGCTACCTGTAAATGTGTCTGCCAGAAGAACAAACCTCCTCTGGACAGGCTGAACACTAAATTAAAAGACAATTTTAGAAACTGACAGTTTTCATACAAAGAATTAAGAAATTTTTTCCACATGAAAAAAAAAGTATTAAAAAACAACAAATATAAATGTATAGTATTTAGAGAAAATTATTACAGTGAAATATTAAAATATCAATGAATTCATTTTTAAAGTTTTTTACCTGTTCCTAGAGCAGGTTCTCTGTTCACATTAGCTGTATGTCGGCCTAAACCAGATGGCCGTTCACCACGTCGATAGTTGTAATCAATTCTATATCGTGTGTCTTCTGTGAAAGGAGGAATACTTAGTTCTCCAGGGTTAGCTCTACTTGGCCACCAGTATCCTTCCTCATGACGAACTGGCGCTGTATACACCTGCATGAAACAACAAACAAAATTTTTATTTCATCAGGGTAAAGAAATTGTAGGTCTAAAGTTTGTCACAGCTGGGAATTAACTCCTGTGATGTTGCTGGTACAAAAATGTGTCAGCTACTGCTGTTCCTTTGGACCTGCTGGCAACGTGGAAAGAGGGAACATACTGCATGGGTGTCACGAGAGGTTAATTGGTTCTGGATGATAGGGAGATAAATAGTTATATCAGATGATCCTAAGTATAGCTGCAGTTAAGAGTTCTGGTCTTAAAAGTAATACTCCAGTCTTAGAAATAAGCACTGGTGTATAGTTGTCATAGGAATAGTCAGACTGTAAAGAATTCTGGCCCAGATGGTAATAAGCAGTACCAGATTCTAAAGTGTCCCTCTCTACAACTATCCTATGATAAATAAAAGATCTAGGGGAAAATTAAAATGAACAATTAACTTTAAACAAAATTATTTTAAAAAGTTGACATAGCCCTCAGGACCAATTAAAAAGTCAGTTTAATATGTATATTGATTTCTTTTCTTGGTTTGATGAAAATGAATGAATTTAAAAGATGGAATATATATATATATTTTACTATATTACAATGTTCATGGAACTGTCTCGTCATGACTCCCTTTCGAAAATGATCCTCCAGGGAACAGTCGAAGGTAAACGGAGAAGAGGAAGGCAAAGAAAATCCTGGGCTGATAACATCAAAGAATGGGCAGGACACGGTTTTTCCACACTTGTACGCATTGCTGAGGATAGAGAGCAGTGGAGGACCCTGTCTGCTGATGCTTCCACCATGGCACCCCTACGACCCATGACGGGTTACGGGTTGAGATGATGATGACTCATCATATGAGCACAATGATGTAGCACTAGTAGCTATCTCATTAGTTGCTAGTTCTATGAGCTGGTTCTATAAGCTGTTTCTCTATATAATGATTTCAGTCTCTCTTATGAGACTTAACTTTTGTCCAGTATTTGACAGCACCGCTTCTGTCACAGGAATTTCATCAGTGTATGCTTTCCCTCTCCATGGGGATTACCAAATGGGAGACGTTGTACATTTTGTCTGATGCGTTAGCAAGAACTCACTCACGTATCAATCAGTCTTCTGATGATTGACAGTTATCGAAGAAACCCTCAATTCAAGATTCACACAGCTTCACTGACTTGGCAGGCTGCAAACACTTACAGATGGTAAAAGGCTGGGTGGTGAGCGCTGTCCTGTCCTCTGTGTTTGAAAAATTCTTGCGGTCTGTACCCTTCACATATTTACTTCCCTTATATTCTCTCCACTTTGCCGTCCGAGAAGCAATGACGTCACAACCTTTCTGTCTTTCCCACTTGTTCAGCGAAACACAATGATTTTTGGTCTGCTGTGCTTTTTCTAAGGAAAATTCTCTGAATCTTTTGGCCAAACACCATCAGCAACCAAGAACTACTTATTCGGAGTAACCAGGAGGACATGCACACCATCATAGCTGGCAGACGCTGGAGTTGGGTTGGCCATGTCCTCAGAAGGGACCCTGATACCATCGCAAGAACAGCTATGCTATGGACCCCCGAGGGAAAGCGAAAGAGAGGCCGACCAAAAACAACTTGGCGGAGAACTGTGGAAGCTGAGATGCAAAGAATGAACCACAGTTGGGGCACTGTACGAAGGATGGCCGCCGACCGAGCAAAGTGGAATCAATTTGTTGCTGCCCTACAAGACGCCACCAGGCGTGATGGCCGCTGACTGCTTTGACGGTTGGCGGTTATGGATCAAAGAAGAAGAAGAAGAAGTGCTTTTTCTGCATCTTTCCTTTCATCGTTCTCAATAATTTCTCCACCGATTTCCTTCATTAATATCTGGTTTTACTCAGACAATCCTACGCTATCATTCCGTATAACTTTCTTACCGTATTGTACATTATGTATTTAGTCATCTTTACTGAAAGTGTGTCGGAGTCTTAGTAACTCACGTTTTTGAGCATAAAATCACAAGTAACTCCAAGTAACCTGAACATGCAGGTCGGGTCAGTTATAAACCATTATCTGCTTCAGGACTTCACTGGAAAGTTAGTCCATCAACACAACTCCTGTTAAGCTGAAACATCCCTATTCATTTTTATTTTGCCTAGTTTGCTTACCTGCCATCGCGTCGTTTCATATGCTAATGAGGTCGCTTAGCGAATCCCGATTCTACTAAGGTATTGGTCTCAGCACGCGTCTCGTGACAATGGGCAACAGCTTGATCTCCATATAACTGGGCCAAAGCTTGCGCCCTGGAGAGGACACTCCAGCTTCACACTATGATGTGGGCACAACACGGGAAGTAGCAATTACCAATTATAAGAATCTCACCCAACTGGTGTAGGGTATGGCGTCAAAGAGTACTTCCGACAATGGAAGAGGTTCTAGGATCTCACTGGACAGCTACTGCCTGCTTCAAGCTGGGCAGCCCCCAGCCAAATAGGATTAGGGTCAAACCCAAATTGTGGACAGAACATATTGCACCAGGCAATAATAATAAGAAAATAAGAATTAATATAAAGAAACCGACTATCAGGTTGGGATGTTGGAGCAACCTATGGGTCTTAATTTGAACACCAACTTTTTTCTGCTGTCTTCTTAACCAGCATTCTGTTCAATTCATTTGCATTTAATTTATTCCAGCTTATTCCTATACCTTGGTATCATTAGCCCTTGTAACATACTGGTAATAGTTTACATTCTTAGTGTCTTGCTTGCTATTGTGGTTGATGATTGACTTTTCCTGAAACAGCCAGGGCCAGCAAATTTGTAGTCTCAATTAAATTTGACATAATTCATTTGTACTCTTACTTGGGTGATATTTCTAGCCCAGCAAGGTTTGAAACATGAAGGTCCAGCAATGATGATTATGCTGATTTGCTAAACAAACGCTCACCGGAAACTGCAAGTAACATCTCTCCCCATCACCTTTAACTAAATTCTGAAAGCTATGGACAATCTTGAAGAAGATTTTCCAGAACAGTTAATTTTACAGAATTGTCATTAATGGTCTATGCTGTAAGGGGAAAAAATAAAATGAAAAGTGAAGAAAATATCAGCATTTTGCAAATAGATTAAATCAGATTATGGCAAACAACACGCTTCTAGCACATTATAAGGAAACTCAGAACACTTCCGTAGCTTGAAAATTAAACGGCAAGGACTCTTACCTAAAACCACATTTCTGATGATAACTTTTATATATGGTCATGGCCCCTTTTAGATATATTACAAAGCATTACAAATAATAATCATCATAATTTTCCTTCACACTCCTTACAGAGCACAGAGCCACCATTGCAGCTAGTCCTCTTGCAGAAAGCCTGCACCAGGCAGTCACATGCTCTTGCAATGGTGGTTTCTGTGACAATTTGTTTCACATGATGAGGTTACCAGCTCCAAGTGTAACCTCATATTAGTGGCCTTGTACGCCATACCTGAGGGTGCAGTTGGCCTATTCTTGCTTTGTCTCTTCAGAGACCACACCCGGGAACTACATAAGGCTTTACAAATAATGGGTGTCAGAAAACTATAGCAAGTATCACTGGCATTGATATTATTATTTTTATTTAACTTATTTACTCTTGAAAATTTAAGTTAAAATATATTTTGTTTCCTTTGTTTGATTTCTGACCTCTCTGATGATCAGATTGTAGATTGTCTCCTTTTGTAACACTGTAATCAATTTCCTATCATTCATGTACTGGAAAAGCAAGGTGATTACATGTAATTTTCCAATATGATACCTAATTTTCAGTGACAGCTAATAAATACAGTAGTTTTATGTACAATTTTAGATAAATAGGAAACTTGCTATATGTTCATTTTTTAAAGATTACAGTATTAATTAATTATTACACTTTCTGTCTTTGACTTACATTACACACAGGTTCATTCAGAAATCTGACATTTTTATCCAAAAACCCACAAGACACTGGATGAGGACGATGAACACGGTAGTCGGGTAACAACTCAGGCAAAACACAGGTTTTCTTTAATTGTAAAGGACATGGGGCGTTTTCAGCATTAATGTTCCACAGCAAACATGGACCAGTTGGAGTGGGGGGTTCAAAAGATGATCTATATGGTCTTGGTTCGTACTTTGGATGAATACATTCAGCATCTTCACTGATGACACGAAATGTGTCTGGGCTGAAAAAGTTGTATGTTTCACAACAGAATCATTAATAGTGAATATCAGAAAAATAGCACTAACTGATATACATCCTTGCCACTCCCTTTTAACTTTTACCCCACATTCATCATCATTATCTTTCAGCCCCCTGTGGAGCATGGAACTTTAATCAATTCAAGTCAAGCCCTTCTGTCCTGTGCCATCCATTCAAGTTCAATTGGTGTTTTCTCTATCCTTTTTATGTCAATCCCCAGTTCTCTTCTTCATTTGTCCTTTTTGTGTGTGTGTGTGTGGGAGTGCAACAAATATTTTGGTTTTCTACTGGGAAATGAGTACTCAGCAGCAGTTTACTCAGCCAGGTATCTGACCCAGCTTAGTAGTTTACACCTCTCACTCTCCCACCCACCACTCTTGAAATTTGCAAAGAAAAGAACTTTGCAAGCAAATAACATTGAGTTAAATTTAGCATAACATGCATACAAGTTGATATACATACTACTTTAAGACTTGCTCAAATTGTCCTTCAGGGAAAAAAAAATTGTTTCAGCATTTTAACATTTTCAACAGTAAACATGAGAAAACTATACATTCCATCATATAAGGGGAAATATAAAAATCAGATGCATGTCTATACACAGCATTCTGATTTAGGCAGAGGCCTTGAAAACTGCTGCAGAGGTTCTAATGGCAGAGGAAAGCAGTGAGAGACAAGTTGCTTTCTTCACAGATGCACCATCAGTAGTTGCAATGCTGAGGAGACAGAATAATGCAGACTTGGATGACCTAAGAGTAGTGCTCCACAAACTATGTCAATGATTCAAAAGGGTATAACTGGATCCCATCTCACTGTAGCATCACTGGCAATAAAGAGGCTGACAGATTGGCAAAGGAAGGTGGAAAGCTATCTCAACCTGATACAAGCATAACTTTCAAAGAGGAAAAAGAGTTTTATTATAATCAGATACAGAAACAAATGGTATACAGAGCATCCAGGACACACACAAAATGATGCATATTACCAGCTCAGCAGAAGAGAACAAGTTATAATCTTTAGACTCCGCACGGGCCACAACAGAGTGAAATATCATTTATTCAACACAATAAAGATAGGAACTACCAATAAGTGTAAATGTGGCACTGATAAAATGACTGCTGAACATCTGCTTCAAAGAAGCCCAACATATAAGGAACACAGATTGCACATATGGTCGCCACCAATTTCTTTTTCGGAAAAATTCTATAGAGGTGCAAACAGTCAGAAGCTGACCATTGCTTTCTTTGAAAATATTAAAGTAGACGTCTGAGGGTGTATGAAGAAGAAGATTTAATGTCATTAGACAGCACTTGAACTTAAAGCAATAACCAATTAATTTAATAGATAAACTATGTATGCATTTATTTATTATGTCCAACACAAAAACAAGAATCTTCAACTCAAATGTAAAAGTAGTCTTACTGTATGCCCATGAAACACGAAGGACAAACAACAACACGATAACCAAGTAGATATACTTTCATAAATCGGTGCTGATATGGGACTGAAGGGTTGAAATGATACACAAAAATAACCAATGAGGAACTAATGGAAAGAACCAGGCACATACCAGTGGAACAAGAGGTGGGGAAAATGCGCTGGCGTTGGAAAAGACACACTAAAAAAAACCAGCTGAAAGCATTGTAAGGCAGTCCTTGACCTGGAGTTCCTAGAAGTAGGAGAAGTAGAGGGGACTGAAAAACACATATAGAAGGAATTGAAGACAGCTGTAAAGGGAATAAAGAAAACATTAAAATACTGTGAACAGATGGTACATTCCCTTTGTGCTCTTTAATAAGTGTTGAGCCACCAATGCAGCTGGCCTCCTTGCAAGAAGCCTGCATCAAAGCATTCATCTGCTCCTGCAGCAATTTGTGTTACATGATGAGGTAGCCAGCCCTGTGCACATCCTCATATCATTCACATCATATGACATGCATGAGGGGGGCAGTAATCCTATTCTTCATGAGTCCAGTTATCTTTTACTGATCAGTTTACTGATTATCTGTAGGCTACTTTGCTTCTGAATGACAGGGTCGTCACAACGTAACTATGAAAAACATCCTTCTGTCATCTACTGACAAAAATTTTATGCGTTATTTTTGGTTAGATTATTTACTTGAACAGTGCTAAGGATAAATATTGTGAGCGAACAATAATCTCCCTATACATGAAAGTTAATTATTCAACTGTGGATTTTAATGAGATTATTTTATTTTTTTTTTTTGGCGTACGCCCGCTATTACTTGAGGCAAAATCTCAGGTTAGTAGACTGATTTTACATGAGTATCCCTTTTTTTCTTGTACAGAGACAGGTGTCCCTCGCCATTCAGGCAGATACTCGCCGATTTCGGAGGTACCCATTTAGAGCTGGGTCGGCTCAGGAGCCGCCAGTCCCTTCAAATGTCCTTGCCAGGGCTCAAGTTAATCCAGTCCAAATCTCGGTCGACGAAAAATCTTCAAATGTCCTCACCCGGGTTTGATCCTGGGTCACCTGGTCGCCAGCGCGGCTCCCTAATGAGATTTTAAATTGCATTAAACATTTCTATTGTAAACAAACATTGACTGCATTACATTTGCTGTGGAAATGAGAGAGCTGACAGACTAGCATCAAGAGCACATCCAGTGGGGGCACTGGATATGGGAGAGATACTGAGAACAATTTGATAGCTCATTAGATCTCCACTGCAATAGAAGAATCATCAAGGTTAAGACTCGGAATTTGGTATCAAACGTTAAGCTGGCAGAGATAGACGTATGAGAGGATGCATCCATCGTGTATATAACCAGTGAGTTACAGGAACAGTTAGCATTCACAGTCTTCGACATATACTGAGGGAGACTGAGCACCTATGGGTTTGCCAAGAGTGCAATGATGTCGATTCTTTTCTTCGTTGTAACCCCTAAAATCGCATGCTGCTAACCTCTAGCAGACCATGCCAATTAATCTACCTTAACACTCGTTCGTCCTGACAAGGACGTTGGTTGCGTTGTGTCTGTTTACAGCGAAGCTGCGCCTTTTGGCCGACACATCCGACTTCAGCACGGCATTTTTTGGGACCGAGTTTGCCTTCCCTCTTCGATCCCTACTCTCTCAGCCAGACTGCAGTGATGCAGCCTGTTTCCAGAACCACCACTTGGAGGTGGAGTAGGGTCTTGGTCAGCTCTGGTTCGCTGACCCTGACGCAAGCAGTCAAGCTATGGGTCGCTGACTGCATTCTCTGTTGCTGCGTCTTTGGGTTCTTTTCAATAATAACAATAACTGATTGTATTACTAGTCCAGGAACAAATTCACACACTTATATTTTCCTTCAACTTTCTTTTTCTGCTGTATGTAAGACATTGATTGTGCCATGATTCCTATCACTTCCAGACAGAACCTGGATCTGAAGCAAAGAATCTTGAATGCTGCTGTTGAATCTGTTTAGCCCGCCATTTGTAAACTGTTGCTATGTAGTTACAGGAAGTCGCCATTGTTCAGCTCCTTGACGACCAATAAACAAAATGGCGGCATTGGTTCGTTTGTCCGGAGATGCTCAAAGTATGGCGCTTGAGATCTGTGAAAGAAAGAAGTAAGATAATCCTTTTATATGTTTTATCCATGCCATATATTGGCAAAAGGGTAATATGCTAATACTCGTGGATGAACGCTAAGCAGTGAATATGTGTAGGCCTATACTATTTGTAGTTTCGTACCATTTAGAGTTAGGGTTAGGATTAGGGTTAATCCTAACTCTAAATGGTACGAAACTACAAATATTATACACATATTCACTGCTGAGCATTCAGGCACGAGTATTAGGAAATTACTGGCAAAAGACTATATTAGAAATCTCTTGTTTAGAGTTACTTCCCTTTGGAATGACCGATCATTGCTTGGTTAGGGGGTAGGGTTAGGCTAGGGTTTTACCCCATATATTCATGATTTTTTTTAGCTTCTCCATTTTTTAATCTAAATAATGAAGATTGGTGCTGTAAATTAATAATATAAAGTAAAAGTATTTGTGGTAATATAGTTAATTTATAAGGATCAGTGATGGGAAAATGGGACTGTGGAGGGCTCTCGTCCTGCTTGTTGACGATGGCAGATGATTGGTGGATTTGGTGTCATCCCAAACACAGTAGCTTTCATATCCTTCTCCCCCTTGTTAACATGTCTGTTGTGAGAGTTTTTTGTGTGTATTGTTTTTAGTTTTTTTTTTTTTTGTTTTATGTTGTTGTTATTGATCCAGCGACGCTTGGGCTCTCACCCTTCGACCCAATGCCATGTAGTGATATCTGCATGTTTTTGCAAGTTGTTTTGTTTCTCTGTACAAGGTGTTCCACTTATCTGGCCTGGGAGGAAGGAGCATTTTCCCAACATCATCGAGTGCTGGGTACTCAAAGAGATGGTGGTCAACAGTTTTTTTGGGGTAGATGCACAGTTGGTGCTCTGGAGAGTGTTGTGGCTGGATTCTGTTCAAGTGACTGTTGAGTGGTATGTGTTGTGTTTTGAGCCAAAAAATGGTGCTCTGATCCCTCCTTGTAAGGAGGGATGCCAATGTTGTCATTAGGATCAGGAGGGGCCATATATCTGTAAACCTCTCTCCCAGTGTTTCCCATGGCCCACTTGTTCAGCCAATTTTCTTTGTTGTTTGTATGAGTGATTTGGCTGTTTGGAGAGTTGTTGCTGTGAGTGGCTGTTCTTCTGTTGTTCTTTTCTTTGCTAATCTGTCAGCTCTGTCATTACCTGGTGTATTTGAGTGACCAGGGATCCACTGCATAACTATTCTGATGCCATAGGAAGTGGTAAGCTAATCAGCATCCAGGATTAATTTGGTTAATTCAGTTATACAGTGTCCACTGCCTTCCAAAGCTAGAATGGCAGATGGAGTCAGTAAAAATGAAAATGTTTTTTTATGCAAAGGGCAGGGCACACACACATAATTTCACAAAATTTTTAATTTTTGATTTACTGTGTTTGGACTGAGTGCAGTGGGCAGATGATGTTGTATTTTGATATCAGAATTATTATCTTGAATTAACCACACTATATATCCTAATTATAACCAATCAAAGGTTGAACAGGATATTTTTTTATTTAAAAAAAAAGTGGTTAAAATGAACAATAGTGGGATGTGTTCTTTGATGCAATCCAAATATGTTGCCCATGTTATTAAGGTTAGGATTATGGTTAGAGTTTAGGATTAGGGTTAGTATTTCCAAATCTAACCCTTACCTCTTATACTGTGTCTCTGAATTCTTCTTATAAGGCCGTATTGAACATACATCCCACTGTTCTTCATTTCAACCGTATTTGTTTTGACAGATTAGTGAATCAGATCTGCTACATTTCTCATTTTAGCCAAGCCAATGTCATCCGTTCCATTAATTACACTGCTGCAGTCAAAATTCAAGCATGGTTTCGAGGGACAAGAGTAAGAGCATACCTAAAGTGAGTAGTAATTGTTCCTTTCTTTTCTTACTTCACTAATGATATAAAATGCGTACAAATGGCATGCGACAGGAGGACTTGGCATGTGTTTGTTGAAGGTTTATGCTCCTTGGTGAGCTGATAGGGTCTTAATTGACTGATTGAATAATGTAAAAGATCTCCATTTGTTTTGTGCACATTGCATAAGATTTTTGATTAGACAGCATATTATGCCATAGTGTTCCACGTTAGAGTGTTATCTCGTCTGAGTAAACTTTGCTGTTGAAGTAGGGCACAGCAGACTGGAGACTGCAAGTGGCTATACTTATGTACAAGGTATATTATGGCAGCAATATGGTTATGAACACGATATATATATATATATATATATATATATATATATATATATATATATATATATATATATATATATATATATATATATATATATATATATATATATATATATATATATATATATATATATATATATATATATATATATACTGTATATAGATATAGATAGAGGCATTTGATTTAGAGTTGGAATAAAAGAAAATTTGGGAGGGGTGTTTCTCGTTTTTAACGTACAATACTGTGCTATTATTTATGACAAAGCTCAATGAGATTACGTTAAGGTTTGCTGTTTGAGAAAGCTTGAAATAATGGTGGGGTTAGGTTAATGCTAGCTGTAGAAGCTTTTATTGAATTACTACAGGCGAGAAGAAGTACGCATAGATACTGAGAACATGGGTGATCGATCTATATCAGCGTGGTCCAAATGCAGTCCCAGTAAAATTGTTTTGTGGCCCGCGTTCATACAAAAAGTATTTCTTTAATTATATCATATAATTAATACTTTTGAGAGTAGACCCGAAACGTCTGGTGAAAAGCAATGTTTTACTGCCTGCAGTCGGCATCCGAAACCGTTCGATTGACAGACTCTGGTTAAAGAAAATCCACACCCCAAACTTCCCATTAGGACATAAGAATAAAACTAATATTTCCATAGAAATTCAATGCTCATTGTAATTTTTAATTATTTTTTTTTTTCATTTTGCACTCTTCGATTTTCTTCCATTTTTCACTGAGCTTTTATTTTAAATAATTTTTTTATCATGAATGGCCTGCGAACTTTAAATTTTTGTTTTATGTAGTCCTCGGGGCTGAATAAGTTGCACCACCCTGATCTTTATATTAGAGAGAGCAGAAATTGTTGTGAACAGTTTGAAATTAGAGGCACTATGTAACTAATTATAACCTATCTGTCGTGGAATATTCTAATCCACATATATAAATTAAAAGGTAAATGTAAAGCTTAACAAATAAATTCTAATAAAGAAAAGAGCAATGGTAAAATAACAGTGCTGTCACAAGGAATGTACTCGAAATCCCCTTTGTTTTATGCTTCGTCTGCAAATTGTAACGCTTTCACGTTGATAGTAAAAGCCTACTATATTATTACCCGCTTTCTTCAATGAAACATGTACTAAACTTGAGACACGCAAGCTGAAACAATGACCTAAATTTAATATTTCATTCATCCCATACACAGCGTAACTAAAAGACAGATAAAGCAGGATAGAGAGAAGGGAGAGGCAGAAAGCCGAACGCATGCAAAATTAAACACGCGTTTCGCTATTAATGCCACCCCAACAAGCGTAACGCGATACACAATTACTACTATCACGCGTGTAAGGCCACATGCACTAACTTTTTCGGACGGACAGTGATAAAAACACTAACCTTCCCAGAGTTAGGTTTTTAAATCCTGAAAAACTCTTATTAGAAAAGATGACAATAGATGGGTTTACGTTTGAAAACATTACAGTACCCAGACAGCACATCTTCGAAACAGGAGGTAGAAGAAATTGCATATTTTGAACGCAGCCACTTAGCTCTTTTAAATTTGTATATTTGGGTTCCTTAGGGCTTGCTGACAAAGAATATGTAAAACGTTACGCAAATAGTCTAGGAATTAACAAGTTATAACCAAAATAAAATAGTGGGGATGCCTGACAGCATGAAATCATTTCTGCTCATAAAATTTTTTTAATAACGTGTTTGAAAAAACCTTGCGTACGGAAATAGCCTACCATGTAAACTCCAAATTGATTGGAGCGCAACAAATATAAGACTAAACACGATTGGTCGGACTATAAATACTATCTTTGGTTGTTAGGGGAGACGTAGGAAGGTAAAATTTTTTCAAACACTTGTCGAAACGTGGCTCCATTGGCCAGACTCGCTGATATAATCACTTAGGAGCGTTAGTTCGAGACCACTAGTTCAAATAAGCTTGATAAAGCAACAGTGCGTTGAAGCCAGCTCATATTTTTGCTAAATAAAAGCCTGGAACATAAGCAGATGGGAATTTGTGCCAGTATTTGTGCCAGAATTCATTGCTAGTCAACGTATCTGTGTTTATTCCATGAATTGTGGTAAGCTTGAAACATTCAGTATCTTTTAATGAAAATTGAATGTGAATTGTTAATTTATGCCTGTATATATGTGTAGTTCAGTAGCAAACATGATGTAAAGCCTATAATGCTCCAGCCTGAACAGAAGGTGTCGGAGGAAAGTAAAACGGCATGGAATGGCCAAACAGTACACTGACACCTAGATGATTGACTAGAAAGAAATAATGCTGGAAGTGCAGAGGCGTAGTAACCATTAAGGAGGTTAATACTGGTATAAAGTATTTCAGATGAAGCTGACAGTTGGCCTAACGCTCTGAACTCAATGTTTGTGATGTATTGTGCTCAGTGTAAAAAGAGAGTATCAATTAGTTATGAAGTAGAAGGTACATCCTTCTTGTTTTCAGGGACCGTGGTCTTGATGGTATTGAGCAGCACCTGGTCAGAGCTTTGCTGAATCCAGAGTCGGACAGCATACTCCTTGGTCCATTTAGCTATCAGTGAGGTGTCTCCAGAGCCCAGGGGAGAAATCGAGCAGAGGAGTCTTTTCCTGCCGCCATCACGCAAGATAAGCTGATGTGGCCAGCTGAGCTCAAAATTATGTACCCCCATCTTAAAATAACATTGTAACATAAACTTAAGAGGGGAAGTAAATTGTTTTAATATCAGGAACTGAGAACATCTCCAATACTAGTTCCAATAAAGACAAACTATTGAAGTCATGATGACAAATACCAACAGAGCTTGAACAAAACAAAACCAGTATTACCTCATATTACTACTACACAACTGACACACATAGGATACTGTTAATAATATATGTCACTACAATATTCATATTGATAAATTCTGTACATATAACTTGTAATTAAAATTGATTGTGATTCCTGGTTCCCTTTGTATTTGAATCAGGACACATATACATTCATGACAGCAATGAATACATATTGTTATTTGAAAAGTTATCAGTGACTCCTTTAAGATATCCTCTTAGAGTGTTATATGTATGTGAGTGTCACAGTGTTGTCAAGTGTAGTGGAATAAATTAAATTGTTTATCTGTCTGTTGTTGTTTTGACTTACACTTCATCATACACATACCCTAGACATATAACGTAGTCATCACACTATTCCAGAATAATTCTGACTGAGATATATATATATATGTGGCAGCAAGTAAGGTTATCTATAATACACTACTCTTATTAGATATAGATACCTTCACAGCTGATCTCAGTCAGTACACTAAGTCCCCCTATAAATATTTATAACATCCCACTTCACCACATATATTGGGGTCTCGCTCTTGGGATTTTGAATCTTTACCTATTAAAAATATTGGGGGTAATTCACTTCAGGGAATATAAGAATTAAAAGGTATCCTTGGGTGGAATTAAATAAGGTTGAGCTCACGGTGCCTGTGTTGTCCATTAGATATATATTTAGAGAGTGAATTGTTGGTTAGACATTGTATAACTTTACCTGATAGACAATGGCGGACCTGGCCAAATTTCGATCTGCTGCTGTTCAGACTGCAAAAGAGTTAGGATTAGATGGGCAAGTTATGGTTGCCTATGTCACTACGGAATGTGACAAATTTATTGAACGCGAAGAAAGAAGGTTTGAAGCCGAAAGAAAGTTAGAGGCTGAAAGGGAAATTAAGAAGTTACAATTTGAGGCTGAGGCTGAGACTAAGAGGTTGCAGATTGAGGCTGAGGCTAAGAAATTGGAAGCAGAAAGAGGAGACAAAAGATTAGCTGCAGAAAGAGAAGACAAGAAATTAGCTGCAGAAAGGGAAGCAGAAGATAAAAGATTACAAAGGGAACATGAGTTACGACTAAGGGAGTTTGAGTTTCAGGGCCATGCTCCTGAAAATGGTGCCAGTCCCTTTGCCTCTGATGCCACTGCTAGCCAAGGAGCCTCAACCTCAGCTATGAATTTTCATTTAGATCATTTTGTTGAGAAAGACGATGATATAGAGAGCTACCTAAATAGGTATGAACTATTAGCTACCACGTATGGGTTAGAGAGAGAAAGGTGGAGCTTAAAGTTATCTCAAGGACTTCGTGGGGCAGCTTATGAAGTTTTTGCAAAAATGAGCAGAGGTGATCAGGAAAATTATGACATGCTAAAGCAGGCTCTTTTGTTAAGATATGAAAAGAATGCAGAATTCTATAGGAAAAAATTTAGGAATGCTAAACTACTGTCAGGTGAAACCTATCACCAGTTCTCTGCACGAATAGAGACATACTTGGAGAAATGGACTTCTCTGGGGAAAACCCAAGATCTTAAGGAAATGGTCCTTATAGAGCAATTAAGAGAGTCCATGGCTCCAGACCTGAGAAAGTTTCTCATGGAACAAGGTGCAGAGAGGCTGGGTGAGTTGCTAAATGTTGCTGAAAGGTATCAAGCAGCTCAAGCAGAGGTAACAGGTAATAAAAAGAAACAAGGGGATAACTTTAGGGCACCACAGAACTTTAATAAATTTGATCCTAAGGATCAAAATAAAGGTAAGCACCAATTTGATAGGCCACGGTATGAAAATAAAAATAAATTCCCACAATTCGATGAAAGGAAATATGATGAAAGAAAATCTTTCAACCAAGGAAAAAGGTGGTGTAAAAATTGTAAGATGAACAATCATGACACTGACCATTGTAGAAGGAAACCTCCTCATTGTGCTGCTATGACATCGGGGAAAAAGGAAAAGAAGGTCAAACCTGAAGAACTACAGGAACCATACCACCCCCCAGTGTGTGAAGATGTCATCTGTAATGGTGTCACTATAAGGTGTTTATATGATACCGGTTTAGATTACGATTCCGTTGTGAGTTCTCACCTGGTGCAGGCCGATCAATACACCACAGAAACAGTGGAGATTCAAACTGCAACCAAGGATGTAGCTACCATGACACTTCCCGTCGCCCGAATAAAAGTGAAAACGCGATATGTGGAAGGAATCATAAAAGCAGCAGTGATAAATGAGCCAATCTACCCTCTAATATTGGGGTGTAGATATGTCTTCTTGGGGAATCCCAAGAGACCTGTGATATTGGCAACAGTGCAGACCAGATCACAGTCAAAAAAGGAGGAGGATAATCCCATAAATACTCACCCAGATGAGATGAGGAAGGCACAGGCTGAGGACAAAACACTCAAGCCATGTTTCAAGAAGTTGCCCAAATCTCATACACCTCCAGGCAAGGGAGAGTTTTATATGAAGAACAAACTGATATATAGGAAGGCTGGATCTGAATCCAATGGTCACGGACAGCTGGTCCTTCCCACTTCATATAGGACTAAAGTGTTGGAACTAGGGCATGCGATTCCCTTCAGTGGTCATATGGGAATCAGCGCAACAGGACAGCGAATAGCTTGTCACTATTTCTGGCCAGGAATAACTGAAGATATCAAACGATATGTAAAATCCTGTCCAGAGTGCCAACGAGTAGCACCTAAACATTGGACTGCACCAGCAACTCTGGGGGAAATGCCCATAGTGGGAACACCCTTTGAGAGAGTTGCCGTGGATCTTGTGGGACCTCTCACCCGAACCAAGAGAAGGAACAGCTACATTCTGACTCTGGTGGACACTTGTTCTATGTGGGGAGAGGCTGTAGCCCTGTCATCGATTGATTCTAAACATGTGGCAGAGGCATTGCTCACAATTTTCACCAGGTTAGGCTTTCCCAATCAAATCTTGACTGATAATGGCTCTCAGTTCAAGGGGAAACTAACTGAAGAAGTTTTCAGGATCTTCCAGGCCAAACACTTCCATTGTAGTGTGTATCATCCCCAAGGGAACGGCCAAGTGGAAAGATTTAACGGCACATTGATGTCGATCCTGAGAAAGTTGGCACACGAAAAACCAGATACATGGGACCAGTACCTGCACGCCGCCCTCTTTGCTTATCGGGAGGTACCCCATAGTTCAACCGGTATGGCCCCGGCAACATTATTGTTTGGAAGGCCAATAAAAGGTCCACTCGAAGCTTTGTTAAGAACGTGGACTGATGAAAAGGCAGAGGAAAACATTACATCTTCATACCAATATGTGAATGAGCTGACCACTCGTTTAAAAAACTGGCTGGAAACTTGCCAATGAAAATTTGAAACAAGCCAGGAAGAAACATGCTGCCTATTATAACAGGAAGGCGAAAGACAGAAATTTGGCTGTGGGAGAGAAAGTACTGCTTCTTTTGCCCGGGAGTCAGAATAAGTTACAAATTGGATGGCAGGGTCCATATACAGTTTTAGAGAAGGTATCTAGAACAAATTATAAGATAGATAAGAAGGGGAAAGAAAAAATCTATCATGTGAATCTCCTGAAGAAATATTTGGAAAGAGAACATCAGGAGGAGACACACTTGTTGACCTTGTCCATCGCCATGGAGATGAAAAAGGAACCACTTTCATCATTTGAGTATCCATTACACCCCTGTGAGACAGCAGCACAGGTGAAAATCAGTACACATTTAACGAAAACTCAGAAAGAGAGAGTGCAACAGGTTCTAAATAATCATGCAGAGGTGTTAACAGACCGACCAGGGCATACAAACCTATTGGAATATGATATGAAACTGATAGACCCCACACCTGTCTGTATGAAACCATATTCGATTCCGTTTGCTAAGGAGAAAGCTTTGAAGGAAGAGATAGACTATCTATTGAAGGAAGGAATTATTTCACACAGTGAATCTTCGTATAGTTCCGGTGTTGTACTCTTAAGGAAGCCCTCTGGAGAACATAGACTCTGTATAGATTACAGGAGACTGAATGCTATTACAGAAGGACAGGTGGATCCATTGCCGGATACAAATCAGCTGTTTGCCAGACTAAATAAAGCTAAATATTTCTCAAAAGTGGATCTGAGTAAAGGATACTATCAGATTCCAGTAAAGCCTGAGGTTAGACCATACCTAGCTTTTAGTACCTCAGAAGGACACTATGAGTTTAATAGATTGCCATTTGGATTGAAGAATGCGCCTAGTGTCTTCTCTAGAATGATGAGAAAATTATTGGACCCTCTGAATAATCCATGTATAACAAATTTCATGGATGATATCCTGATAGCAACAGAAACATTTGAGGAACACATTGACTCTCTGAACATGCTGTTTAATCGACTTAGGGAGGCAAATTTAACAGCCCGACCAACCAAATGTTGCGTTGGATGTAAAGAATTGGAATTTTTGGGACACACAGTTTATCAGGGAAACATGACCCCTGACCCAAGAATTTAGAGAAACTACAGAAAGCCCCGAGACCACAAACCAAGAAGGACGTGAGATCCTTTGTCTCATTATGTGGTTTCTACCAGAAGTATATCAAAAACTTTAATTCCATATGTGCACCGTTAACTGATTTGACACGTAAAGGACATCCAGATCGCATTACATGGACACCACAATGTGAAATGACTTACCAAGAATTGAAGGAAAAGCTCACAAGTAAACCCATTTTGAAATTACCTGACTTAAGTCAAGAATTCATAGTAAGGACGGATGCAAGTAATATTGGGTTAGGTGCAACTCTACTACAGAAATCAGATGCATTGGATGGGGAATTAAGCCCAGTGGCATATGCTAGCAGAAAATTGAATAAAGCTGAAATCAATTACTCAACTAGCGAAAAAGAATGTCTTGCAGTAATATGGGCAATAAAGAAATTCAATATTTATCTGTATGGGAAGGCCTTTAAGTTGCAAACAGACCACAAACCTTTATCGTTTCTAGCACAGGCTAGGCATGAGAACTCCAGGTTACTCCGATGGTCTTTACTTTTGGCTCCATATAATTTTAGCATTGAGTATATATCTGGAAAAACAAATTTGGGAGCGGATTTTTTAAGCCGCCATCCGTGTGATGAGAATCACCGTAAACCCCAGAAATAATAATAAATTTCTCTATGTGTATATAGAATAAAGGACTGACATATAATGTCTGTTTTAAGAGGGGAGATGTCGTGGAATATTCTAATCCACATATATAAATTAAAAGGTAAATGTAAAGCTTAACAAATAAATTCTAATAAAGAAAAGAGCAATGGTAAAATAACAGTGCTGTCACAAGGAATGTACTCGAAATCCCCTTTGTTTTATGCTTCGTCTGCAAATTGTAACGCTTTCACGTTGATAGTAAAAGCCTACTATATTATTACCCGCTTTCTTCAATGAAACATGTACTAAACTTGAGATACGCAAGCTGAAACAATGACCTAAATTTAATATTTCATTCATCCCATACACAGCGTAACTAAAAGACAGATAAAGCAGGATAGAGAGAAGGGAGAGGCAGAAAGCCGAACGCATGCAAAATTAAACACGCGTTTCGCTATTAATGCCACCCCAACAAGCGTAACGCGATACACAATTACTACTATCACGCGTGTAAGGCCACATGCACTAACTTTTTCGGACGGACAGTGATAAAAACACTAACCTTCCCAGAGTTAGGTTTTTAAATCCTGAAAAACTCTTATTAGAAAAGATGACAATAGATGGGTTTACGTTTGAAAACATTACAGTACCCAGACAGCACATCTTCGAAACAGGAGGTAGAAGAAATTGCATATTTTGAACGCAGCCACTTAGCTCTTTTAAATTTGTATATTTGGGTTCCTTAGGGCTTGCTGACAAAGAATATGTAAAACGTTACGCAAATAGTCTAGGAATTAACAAGTTATAACCAAAATAAAATAGTGGGGATGCCTGACAGCATGAAATCATTTCTGCTCATAAAATTTTTTTATAACGTGTTTGAAAAAACCTTGCGTACGGAAATAGCCTACCATGTAAACTCCAAATTGATTGGAGCGCAACAAATATAAGACTAAACACGATTGGTCGGACTATAAATACTATCTTTGGTTGTTAGGGGAGACGTAGGAAGGTAAAATTTTTTCAAACACTTGTCGAAACGTGGCTCCATTGGCCAGACTCGCTGATATAATCACTTAGGAGCGTTAGTTCGAGACCACTAGTTCAAATAAGCTTGATAAAGCAACAGTGCGTTGAAGCCAGCTCATATTTTTGCTAAATAAAAGCCTGGAACATAAGCAGATGGGAATTTGTGCCAGTAATTGTGCCAGAATTCATTGCTAGTCAACGTATCTGTGTTTTATTCTATGAATTGTGGTAAGCTTGAAACATTCAGTATCTTTTAATGAAAATTGAATGTGAATTGTTAATTTATGCCTGTATATATGTGTAGTTCAGTAGCAAACATGATGTAAAGCCTATAATGCTCCAGCCTGAACAGAAGGTGTCGGAGGAAAGTAAAACGGCATGGAATGGCCAAACAGTACACTGACACCTAGATGATTGACTAGAAAGAAATAATGCTGGAAGTGCAGAGGCGTAGTAACCATTAAGGAGGTTAATACTGGTATAAAGTATTTCAGATGAAGCTGACAGTTGGCCTAACGCTCTGAACTCAATGTTTGTGATGTATTGTGCTCAGTGTAAAAAGAGAGTATCAATTAGTTATGAAGTAGAAGGTACATCCTTCTTGTTTTCAGGGACCGTGGTCTTGATGGTATTGAGCAGCACCTGGTCAGAGCTTTGCTGAATCCAGAGTCGGACAGCATACTCCTTGGTCCATTTAGCTATCAGTGAGGTGTCTCCAGAGCCCAGGGGAGAAATCGAGCAGAGGAGTCTTTTCCTGCCGCCATCACGCAAGATAAGCTGATGTGGCCAGCTGAGCTCAAAATTATGTACCCCCATCTTAAAATAACATTGTAACATAAACTTAAGAGGGGAAGTAAATTGTTTTAATATCAGGAACTGAGAACATCTCCAATACTAGTTCCAATAAAGACAAACTATTGAAGTCATGATGACAAATACCAACAGAGCTTGAACAAAACAAAACCAGTATTACCTCATATTACTACTACACAACTGACACACATAGGATACTTTTAAATATATGTCACTACAATATTCATATTGATAAATTCTGTACATATAACTTGTAATTAAAATTGATTGTGATTCCTGGTTCCCTTTGTATTTGAATCAGGACACATATTCATTCATGACAGCAATGAATACATATTGTTATTTGAAAAGTTATCAGTGACTCCTTTAAGATATCCTTTAGAGTGTTATATGTATGTGAGTGTCACAGTGTTGTCAAGTGTAGTGGAATAAATTAAATTGTTTATCTGTCTGTTGTTGTTTTGACTTACACTTCATCATACACATACCCTAGACATATAACGTAGTCATCACACTATTCCAGAATAATTCTGACTGAGATATATATATATATGTGGCAGCAAGTAAGGTTATCTATAATACACTACTCTTATTAGATATAGATACCTTCACAGCTGATCTCAGTCAGTACACTAAGTCCCCTATAAATATTTATAACATCCCACTTCACCACATATATTGGGGTCTCGCTCTTGGGATTTTGAATCTTTACCTATTAAAAATATTGGGGGTAATTCACTTCAGGGAATATAAGAATTAAAAGGTATCCTTGGGTGGAATTAAATAAGGTTGAGCTCACGGTGCCTGTGTTGTCCATTAGATATATATTTAGAGATTGAATTGTTGGTTAGACATTGTATAAATTTACCTGATAGACAATGGCGGACCTGGCCAAATTTCGATCTGCTGCTGTTCAGACTGCAAAAGAGTTAGGATTAGATGGGCAAGTTATGGTTGCCTATGTCACTACGGAATGTGACAAATTTATTGAACGCGAAGAAAGAAGATTTGAAGCCGAAAGAAAGTTAGAGGCTGAAAGGGAAATTAAGAAGTTACAATTTGAGGCTGAGGCTGAGACTAAGAGGTTGCAGATTGAGGCTGAGGCTAAGAGGAGGCAGCCGAGAAAGAAAAGCTGCAGAAAGGGAAGAGAAGAAATTAGCTGCAGGAAAGAGAAGACAAAAGATTGGCTGCAGAAAGGGAAGAGAAGAAATTAGCTGCAGAAAGGGAAGAGAAGAAATTAGCTGCAGAAAGGGAAGCAGAAAAGGAGGAGAAGAGATTACAAAGGGAACATGAGTTACGACTAAGGGAGTTTGAGTTTCAGGGGCATGCTCCTGAAAATGGTGCCAGTCCCTTTGCCTCTGATGCCACTGCTAGCCAAGGAGCCTCAACCTCAGCTATGAATTTTCATTTAGATCATTTTGTTGAGAAAGACGATGATATAGAGAGCTACCTAAATAGGTATGAACTATTAGCTACCACGTATGGGTTAGAGAGAGAAAGGTGGAGCTTAAAGTTATCTCAAGGACTTCGTGGGGCAGCTTATGAAGTTTTTGCAAAAATGAGCAGAGGTGATCAGGAAAATTATGACATGCTAAAGCAGGCTCTTTTGTTAAGATATGAAAAGAATGCAGAATTCTATAGGAAAAAATTTAGGAATGCTAAACTACTGTCAGGTGAAACCTATCACCAGTTCTCTGCACGAATAGAGACATACTTGGAGAAATGGACTTCTCTGGGGAAAACCCAAGATCTTAAGGAAATGGTCCTTATAGAGCAATTAAGAGAGTCCATGGCTCCAGACCTGAGAAAGTTTCTCATGGAACAAGGTGCAGAGAGGCTGGGTGAGTTGCTAAATGTTGCTGAAAGGTATCAAGCAGCTCAAGCAGAGGTAACAGGTAATAAAAAGAAACAAGGGGATAACTTTAGGGCACCACAGAACTTTAATAAATTTGATCCTAAGGATCAAAATAAAGGTAAGCACCAATTTGATAGGCCACGGTATGAAAATAAAAATAAATTCCCACAATTCGATGAAAG
Organism: Oreohelix idahoensis; assembly: GCA_024509875.1. Classification (NCBI taxonomy): domain Eukaryota; kingdom Metazoa; phylum Mollusca; class Gastropoda; order Stylommatophora; family Oreohelicidae; genus Oreohelix; species Oreohelix idahoensis. The sequence continues at coordinate 34,615 of JAMPIV010000240.1, read as the reverse complement.
GAAATATGATGAAAGAAAATCTTTCAACCAAGGAAAAAGGTGGTGTAAAAATTGTAAGATGAACAATCATGACACTGACCATTGTAGAAGGAAACCTCCTCATTGTGCTGCTATGACATCGGGGAAAAAGGAAAAGAAGGTCAAACCTGAAGAACTACAGGAACCATACCACCCCCCAGTGTGTGAAGATGTCATCTGTAATGGTGTCACTATAAGGTGTTTATATGATACCGGTTTAGATTACGATTCCGTTGTGAGTTCTCACCTGGTGCAGGCCGATCAATACACCACAGAAACAGTGGAGATTCAAACTGCAACCAAGGATGTAGCTACCATGACACTTCCCGTCGCCCGAATAAAAGTGAAAACGCGATATGTGGAAGGAATCATAAAAGCAGCAGTGATAAATGAGCCAATCTACCCTCTAATATTGGGGTGTAGATATGTCTTCTTGGGGAATCCCAAGAGACCTGTGATATTGGCAACAGTGCAGACCAGATCACAGTCAAAAAAGGAGGAGGATAATCCCATAAATACTCACCCAGATGAGATGAGGAAGGCACAGGCTGAGGACAAAACACTCAAGCCATGTTTCAAGAAGTTGCCCAAATCTCATACACCTCCAGGCAAGGGAGAGTTTTATATGAAGAACAAACTGATATATAGGAAGGCTGGATCTGAATCCAATGGTCACGGACAGCTGGTCCTTCCCACTTCATATAGGACTAAAGTGTTGGAACTAGGGCATGCGATTCCCTTCAGTGGTCATATGGGAATCAGCGCAACAGGACAGCGAATAGCTTGTCACTATTTCTGGCCAGGAATAACTGAAGATATCAAACGATATGTAAAATCCTGTCCAGAGTGCCAACGAGTAGCACCTAAACATTGGACTGCACCAGCAACTCTGGGGGAAATGCCCATAGTGGGAACACCCTTTGAGAGAGTTGCCGTGGATCTTGTGGGACCTCTCACCCGAACCAAGAGAAGGAACAGCTACATTCTGACTCTGGTGGACACTTGTTCTATGTGGGGAGAGGCTGTAGCCCTGTCATCGATTGATTCTAAACATGTGGCAGAGGCATTGCTCACAATTTTCACCAGGTTAGGCTTTCCCAATCAAATCTTGACTGATAATGGCTCTCAGTTCAAGGGGAAACTAACTGAAGAAGTTTTCAGGATCTTCCAGGCCAAACACTTCCATTGTAGTGTGTATCATCCCCAAGGGAACGGCCAAGTGGAAAGATTTAACGGCACATTGATGTCGATCCTGAGAAAGTTGGCACACGAAAAACCAGATACATGGGACCAGTACCTGCACGCCGCCCTCTTTGCTTATCGGGAGGTACCCCATAGTTCAACCGGTATGGCCCCGGCAACATTATTGTTTGGAAGGCCAATAAAAGGTCCACTCGAAGCTTTGTTAAGAACGTGGACTGATGAAAAGGCAGAGGAAAACATTACATCTTCATACCAATATGTGAATGAGCTGACCACTCGTTTAAAAACTGGCTGGAAACTTGCCAATGAAAATTTGAAACAAGCCAGGAAGAAACATGCTGCCTATTATAACAGGAAGGCGAAAGACAGAAATTTGGCTGTGGGAGAGAAAGTACTGCTTCTTTTGCCCGGGAGTCAGAATAAGTTACAAATTGGATGGCAGGGTCCATATACAGTTTTAGAGAAGGTATCTAGAACAAATTATAAGATAGATAAGAAGGGGAAAGAAAAAATCTATCATGTGAATCTCCTGAAGAAATATTTGGAAAGAGAACATCAGGAGGAGACACACTTGTTGACCTTGTCCATCGCCATGGAGATGAAAAAGGAACCACTTTCATCATTTGAGTATCCATTACACCCCTGTGAGACAGCAGCACAGGTGAAAATCAGTACACATTTAACGAAAACTCAGAAAGAGAGAGTGCAACAGGTTCTAAATAATCATGCAGAGGTGTTAACAGACCGACCAGGGCATACAAACCTATTGGAATATGATATGAAACTGATAGACCCCACACCTGTCTGTATGAAACCATATTCGATTCCGTTTGCTAAGGAGAAAGCTTTGAAGGAAGAGATAGACTATCTATTGAAGGAGGGAATTATTTCACACAGTGAATCTTCGTATAGTTCCGGTGTTGTACTCTTAAGGAAGCCCTCTGGAGAACATAGACTCTGTATAGATTACAGGAGACTGAATGCTATTACAGAAGGACAGGTGGATCCATTGCCGGATACAAATCAGCTGTTTGCCAGACTAAATAAAGCTAAATATTTCTCAAAAGTGGATCTGAGTAAAGGATACTATCAGATTCCAGTAAAGCCTGAGGTTAGACCATACCTAGCTTTTAGTACCTCAGAAGGACACTATGAGTTTAATAGATTGCCATTTGGATTGAAGAATGCGCCTAGTGTCTTCTCTAGAATGATGAGAAAATTATTGGACCCTCTGAATAATCCATGTATAACAAATTTCATGGATGATATCCTGATAGCAACAGAAACATTTGAGGAACACATTGACTCTCTGAACATGCTGTTTAATCGACTTAGGGAGGCAAATTTAACAGCCCGACCAACCAAATGTTGCGTTGGATGTAAAGAATTGGAATTTTTGGGACACACAGTTTATCAGGGAAACATGACCCCTGACCCAAAGAATTTAGAGAAACTACAGAAAGCCCCGAGACCACAAACCAAGAAGGACGTGAGATCCTTTGTCTCATTATGTGGTTTCTACCAGAAGTATATCAAAAACTTTAATTCCATATGTGCACCGTTAACTGATTTGACACGTAAAGGACATCCAGATCGCATTACATGGACACCACAATGTGAAATGACTTACCAAGAATTGAAGGAAAAGCTCACAAGTAAACCCATTTTGAAATTACCTGACTTAAGTCAAGAATTCATAGTAAGGACGGATGCAAGTAATATTGGGTTAGGTGCAACTCTACTACAGAAATCAGATGCATTGGATGGGGAATTAAGCCCAGTGGCATATGCTAGCAGAAAATTGAATAAAGCTGAAATCAATTACTCAACTAGCGAAAAAGAATGTCTTGCAGTAATATGGGCAATAAAGAAATTCAATATTTATCTGTATGGGAAGGCCTTTAAGTTGCAAACAGACCACAAACCTTTATCGTTTCTAGCACAGGCTAGGCATGAGAACTCCAGGTTACTCCGATGGTCTTTACTTTTGGCTCCATATAATTTTAGCATTGAGTATATATCTGGAAAAACAAATTTGGGAGCGGATTTTTTAAGCCGCCATCCGTGTGATGAGAATCACCGTAAACCCCAGAAATAATAATAAATTTCTCTATGTGTATATAGAATAAAGGACTGACATATAATGTCTGTTTTAAGAGGGGAGATGTCGTGGAATATTCTAATCCACATATATAAATTAAAAGGTAAATGTAAAGCTTAACAAATAAATTCTAATAAAGAAAAGAGCAATGGTAAAATAACAGTGCTGTCACAAGGAATGTACTCGAAATCCCCTTTGTTTTATGCTTCGTCTGCAAATTGTAACGCTTTCACGTTGATAGTAAAAGCCTACTATATTATTACCCGCTTTCTTCAATGAAACATGTACTAAACTTGAGACACGCAAGCTGAAACAATGACCTAAATTTAATATTTCATTCATCCCATACACAGCGTAACTAAAAGACAGATAAAGCAGGATAGAGAGAAGGGAGAGGCAGAAAGCCGAACGCATGCAAAATTAAACACGCGTTTCGCTATTAATGCCACCCCAACAAGCGTAACGCGATACACAATTACTACTATCACGCGTGTAAGGCCACATGCACTAATTTTTTTTTCAGACGGACAGTGATAAAAACACTAACCTTCCCAGAGTTAGGTTTTTAAATCCTGAAAAACTCTTATTAGAAAAGATGACAATAGATGGGTTTACGTTTGAAAACATTACAGTACCCAGACAGCACATCTTCGAAACAGGAGGTTGAAGAAATTGCATATTTTGAACGCAGCCACTTAGCTCTTTTAAATTTGTATATTTGGGTTCCTTAGGGCTTGCTGACAAAGAATATGTAAAACGTTACGCAAATAGTCTAGGAATTAACAAGTTATAACCAAAATAAAATAGTGGGGATGCCTGACAGCATGAAATCATTTCTGCTCATAAAATTTTTTAATAACGTGTTTGAAAAAACCTTGCGTACGGAAATAGCCTACCATGTAAACTCCAAATTGATTGGAGCGCAACAAATATAAGACTAAACACGATTGGTCGGACTATAAATACTATCTTTGGTTGTTAGGGGAGACGTAGGAAGTTAAAATTTTTTCAAACACTTGTCGAAACGTGGCTCCATTGGCCAGACTCGCTGATATAATCACTTAGGAGCGTTAGTTCGAGACCACTAGTTCAAATAAGCTTGATAAAGCAACAGTGCGTTGAAGCCAGCTCATATTTTTGCTAAATAAAAGCCTGGAACATAAGCAGATGGGAATTTGTGCCAGTATTTGTGCCAGAATTCATTGCTAGTCAACGTATCTGTTTTTATTTCCATGAATTGTGGTAAGCTTGAAACATTCAGTATCTTTTAATGAAAATTGAATGTGAATTGTTAATTTATGCCTGTATATATGTGTAGTTCAGTAGCAAACATGATGTAAAGCCTATAATGCTCCAGCCTGAACAGAAGGTGTCGGAGGAAAGTAAAACGGCATGAAATGGCCAAACAGTACACTGACACCTAGATGATTGACTAGAAAGAAATAATGCTGGAAGTGCAGAGGCGTAGTAACCATTAAGGAGGAAATACTGGTATAAAGTATTTCAGATGAAGCTGACAGTTGGCCTAACGCTCTGAACTCAATGTTTGTGATGTATTGTGCTCAGTGTAAAAAGAGAGTATAAATTAGTTATGAAGTAGAAGGTACATCCTTCTTGTTTTCAGGGACCGTGGTCTTGACGTTATTGAGCAGCACCTGGTCAGAGCTTTGCTGAATCCAGAGTCGGACAGCATACTCCTTGGTCCATTTAGCTATCAGTGAGGTGTCTCCAGAGCCCAGGGGAGAAATCGAGCAGAGGAGTCTTTTCCTGCCGCCATCACGCAAGATAAGCTGATGTGGCCAGCTGAGCTCAAAATTATGTACCCCCATCTTAAAATAACATTGTAACATAAACTTAAGAGGGGAAGTAAATTGTTTTAATATCAGGAACTGAGAACATCTCCAATACTAGTTCCAATAAAGACAAACTATTGAAGTCATGATGACAAATACCAACAGAGCTTGAACAAAACAAAACCAGTATTACCTCATAGTACTACTACACAACTGACACACATAGGATACTGTTAATAATATATGTCACTACAATATTCATATTGATAAATTCTGTACATATAACTTGTAATTAAAATTGATTGTGATTCCTGGTTCCTTTGTATTTGAATCAGGACACATATACATTCATGACAGCAATGAATACATATTGTTATTTGAAAAGTTATCAGTGACTCCTTTAAGATATCCTCTTAGAGTGTTATATGTATGTGAGTGTCACAGTGTTGTCACGTGTAGTGGAATAAATTAAATTGTTTATCTGTCTGTTGTTGTTTTGACTTACACTTCATCATACACATACCCTAGACATATAACGTAGTCATCACACTATTCCAGAATAATTCTGACTGAGATATATTTATATATGTGGCAGCAAGTAAGGTTATCTCTAATACACTACTCTCATTAGATATAGATACCTTCACAGCTGATCTCAGTCAGTACACTAAGTCCCCCTATAAATATTTATAACATCCCACTTCACCACACTATCAGAGATTGAACAAGGTATATTTCTTCATTAAAAAAAAAAAAACAGTTTTTGAACAAGGTGCCATTGCACATGCATTAGTCATTTGCACTATTCATGTGTAGTGGTTGGTACATGCTGTTTTTCCTGTTATGCAATGGCGGATAGGTGTTTCTGTTTGGATGTCTTTCCAGATACAGACAACAGTGCGCAGCAGCATGTAGTTGATTTTTGTATTAAGGAAGGTTTGATTAGCGACAGCTATAAATGCCTAAAGTGTAAGAAAAGTGTGAGTCTGGCTGAATGGAAGTAAGGCTTGGGTTAAGGCTAGCTGTCTGATAAATCTCGGAACAAAGGTGGGGTTAGATTAAGGCTAGGTGTTAAAAAAAACAGGTGTAGGTCCTACATTTATGAACGAACGAACGAACGAACTTTATTTTCAAAGGGTTAAGAATTGGGCTCGCAGGCCCGTTTGACATTCTGCCCTTCCTCTCTCTCTCATGTAAAGGATGGTGAGACTGAGAGCGGTAAGTGGTGATTTTATTCGTGTTAATCTGCGTCTCAGTTTAGCATTCTTGTTGATGTATTCCTTGAAAAGCTATTGATAATGTAAGTGCCATTTGCTATCGTTTTGACATTTTGCAAAATATTTCTGCACTGACCTTGACTCCCTGACACAGAAGCTAACCCTGTTTTGAAAAAAAAAAGCCTCTACTATGATGAGTCTGCACGCACTATGAAGCTGAGATGGGTTGGGGGTGCTAGGGGTGGGTTATGGTTAGTGTTTGCATAGGCTATATTACAATGAGTCAAAATCATACAAATAGGGCTGCTCAATAGCTGCTTGGGCAACATGGCAGACCTTTTCTACTGTGCCCTACTTCTACCAGCTTTGCTTTATACTGACTTCTTCTATTTTGATGGCATATATTTGATAGGACTTTCTCCATTGTTTCTCTTTGTACGCTGTAAAAAGCTTTGTTTTGATTAAAAAAAGACATTTGAATTTTACAGGCCATTCTGTTATTTAGATGACAAAAAACTTTGCATGGTAATTATTATATATATTTTTTTAAAACATAGTGCAGTTTGTATCTTCTATTTCTCCACATTTAGATGGCAGTTTTGGATTTGATGAGTTCAGATCTAATTTAAAATAAATCCCAACCCAAATAATTTCAACAAATCCGATATTCAACTGATAGTTCTTTTTTGAAGTTCTAAGAGATTTTAGAGTTAGATTTTTCTTAGGTTAATTTTTTTTTTAAAGTTTTGTTTTGAAGTTTTTTTCCTTTAACTTGTAACATGCATTAAATGTGAATAAATAACTTTAATCACTAGATGTATTTTACATTTGTCCTGTACCATCCATTAAAATCCTTTTCTATCATTGTCTTAGTTATCTTCTTACGTCTTTTTTTTTTTTTTTTTTTTTTTTTTTTTTTTTTTTTTTGCGTACGCCCACTAATACTCGAGGCGAAATCTCAGGTTATTATTTATGTCTAACCTGACATTGATTTTACGTGAGTATCCCTTTATTTCTTGTACAGAGACAGGTGTCCCTCGCCATTCAGGCAAATACTCGCCGATTTCGGAGGTACCCATTGCAGCTGGGTCGGCTCAGGAGCCGCCAGTCCCTGGTCGACGACACTCCTTCAAATGTTCTCGCCAGGTCTCGAGTTAATCCAGTCCAAATCCCGGTCGACGAAAAATCCTCAAATGCCGTCGCCCGGGTTTGATCCTGTATCACCCGGTCGCCGGAGCGGTGTTGTAACCACTACGCTAGCGCGGCTCCCCTTCTTACGTCTGTCTTCAGTTTTGTACTTATTTTTGGGTTTTCCTCATTGCCTTTCCTTTTTATGCTGTAAGCTGTTTCAAAGATTCCACAAAATGCAAGAATTAAAAAAAAACACAAACATACATGCAAAAGGGAAAAAAGTATTGAATTTGGATGAAATGTAAGGACCAAACATGGCAACCTCATAACTTCCCAGTAATTTTAGGCATTCCAATTGTAGTCTCATTTTACGTGCTTTCTGGCATTTTATTTGTGGTTAATATTTATGTTTTATCTGTGTTTATCTTCATGTAATGCTTCAGACAGCTGGTATTAAGAAGATTTATATGTTTATGTAGTATGTGCTACCTCTTTCCAACATGTTTATATACACAATGTTTTAGTCTGACGTTTTATTTATTTTTTTATATTTTGCATAGGTGCAATAGTTAGAATTTAGAGTTTATTCTGTACATTTTATTTTGGTAACATTCAAATTCATCATTTGTATCATAATGCAAGATAAGGAAAAAATGCAATAAATAATGCAAAAAAAGTACTTTGAGCAGAAAGAACTCAAAGACCAATGAGTGAACACATTTGAGGTGCTTTCTTGTGAGCAACAGGAGATATTTAACTAACCATAGGTGGACTTGAGGATCCAGTAAGACAGAGGAGAAAAAGGAACAGGGTTGGTAAAGTCATGTGGGAAAGATGTGGAATGATTGGTAGAGAAAAGGATGAATGTCGAGAAAATGAAAGGCAGGTATGATTGAATTAGGAAAGTTCCATAATATAGGGATGGATTGTTTATTAAAGTGTAGTTTATTTTAGCATTTCATAGAGGAAAATTAGAAACTTTTCATTTATCCATTTCAACATCAGTTGCCATGCCAGCCAGCCTTAAGTGATCATGACCCTCCACAACTTCCTGTCCATAGTGCAATTCCCCTGTTTACGTATTTCTGTGTCGCAATGTTAAACTGTCCAGTTTTTTCTCTGTTTTTTTTAACCTCTGTCTCTTTTTCCTCAGTCATTCACAATACATTCTAACTTTTTTGTTCTCATAAAATGCCTAAAAAAAGTGGATTGCTTCCTTCAAGCATAAGCAATAAGCTTCCTTTGCACACTAGCCTCTTTCAGGAAGTCCTCATCATTATTGTACTTAGCTTGCTGTGCTATTCTTAATATTCTTATGTAAAACCACATCTCTGTGGCCTTTTGGGAGTTTCCCCCAGTTTATTGATTGTCTCTGACATGCTTCCATATGGCTGGATCAGCTCTATACAACATTGAAGAACTTTCTTACTTACTTCCATTGACAAAGATTTCCTGCATGGAACACTTCATTTTATGAAATGCTTCTTCTTTTGCTTGGGCTATTCTACTGTTTACCTCCAAGATGCATTATCTATCTGATGTTAATGAAGATAAATTGCGCAGTAGCCACTTAGATGAACAATGTGCCAGAGAACACACTGAAGCTCCCAGTAAAACTTTATGGTAACAGTGGTGGTGACAAAAAAAGTAAACGAATACTAGTATTTTATGTTTATAATTACTTAATAATTTCAGATACTTAAATAGTTGTGCTACAACCTTACAGAAAATATGGCGGGGTTTCCTAGCAAGAAAGTTTTACAGAATTCTTCTCAGGGTAAGTTTTATGTTTCATTTTATTGAAACTGGTTAAATGGACTAAACTGAAGTTATTATATGAATTAAAAGCCTGTTCTTTTGCTTGAGTCATCTTCTTGAGCTTCATCATCACTACTTTTGTCGTCAGAATTATACCATTGTACCAACTAAAGTTGCAAGAAAATTTACAAGTCCTCTCCAACATTTTTTTCTTCAGAAAACAGTTTTCATCATGAATCTCAGCCACTACAACAAAGTGGCTTGCAAGGTTAGTTTTATTGACTATAGTTGTTTTATTTTAAAATATTTTAATTATTTGTTAAGAGTTATTTAGTATAAAAAAAATAATTATTATAAATCAGTGTGGAATAACATTTTGTTTAAAGTGTTGCCACTCTGAGTGGGTTGTAACACTAATGTAATAAAATTATTTTCATTAGTTAAATATTATAAAATGACCTAAACTATTAAATTTTCCATCAGATTTTCCTATCGTAACATTTAGATTTTCTTGGGCTTAATATTATTAGTTCCTGTGTAGTTTTGAAGTGTCTGTAAGGAGACAAAGATAGAAAATGGACCACTGCTCCGTCAGGCTTGTCATAAGAGGTCACTAATATGAGGTTGTGCATGGGACTAGCAACCTCATCATGTAAAACAAATTGCTACAGAAACCACCTATCCAGAGCCCAAAAATGCTTCACTGTAGACTTCCTGCAAGGAGACCAGCTGCAGTGGTTGTTCCATGCTCCATAGGGAGCAGAAAAGGAAATAATGATGGCGATGATGAACATTTAAGTTTTCTCGGCCTAAAAATTTAGATTGTCCTGGATTTGCTTGGCCTTTGCATTTAGATTTTCTATGAAAGAAACGTTGTTCAAAACACTTATTGGTGATGCTAATCCTGGAATGATATGAACAAAATTTTAATTAATAAAATAATTATTTAATCATTGTGATCAAGCAGGAGAATGAGAGTAATAAAAATAACATGAAATAGCAATAGCCAGCATGATTGTGACATTACAAATCATCTTAAGGATTGAATGCTGATGCTGTTTCAACTAAGTCTGTATAATTAGTCTCTAATTTTCATTAGTTTCACCTGAAAGTGTTTTAATTAGTGTTTGTGGGCTAATTGGTTCAGAAAGAAATATTTGTCAATTAACTGGGATTTTTTAATTGTTTTTTTTTCTTTATTTTTTAATCACCGTAAAGCAATTGTTCACATTTAAAAATGTATATTATAATATAATCTAGTGACTTTGCAGAAATGACAAAAGGTATTCTCTTATATTCACTAGAAAGGCACTAAAGTTGTGTGTCCATAAATTTATCCTGGTTTTTATCATGTTTAAAAAGTTAACCATATAAAAATTTCTTCTTGAGCCAATTTAAAAGTAATGAATAACCAATGTAAATTGTTTTTCTGAATACCACTGTATCACTAATCCATGAGTAAATTTATGTGACATAAATTTTGTATGATTTTATACATGAAGACATTTAGCTTTGTTTATAATTTTTCAGATACAGAAAGTATGGAGGGGTTATTACGTGAGAAAATATGTCTTTTACTTTTATGGCAGAAAGAGATATCTTGAAGCCTTGCAGGTCAAGAATGAGATCATTAGGTTAGTAAAATTATTTTTGTTGTGTTATTTTGCCATATGAGTATGAAATTTTGAATAGTGGTGAGATTAAGATAAATACAGCTGACATGTTAAGGAAAGCATTCTAGATATTGACAGTGCATAACAAATCTATCACTATGAGTTAATATACAAGACGAATGTTGATGTAATCTTTATAAAGTGTAGAAAAATGAAAAAATGAAATAAATTATGCTAACATGTATGTGTGTGTATACACATACGTGTGCTGTATTTTAATAAGGGAAAAAATGAATTATGTAAATATTGATTTAAATACACCCAAGAGATTATATTTTATGTATCTGTTTTGCAAATCCAGGTCAGAACTTACGGAATTTGCAGAGCAGCAGATGGCAGCAAGGAAACGGGAGGAGGAGAGGAATGAGAAACAACGGAAGGAGTATGAAGCAAGAAAACATCATTACTTGCTCAGTACAGAGGTTATGCCTGGCATCTACAACTCACCATTTCTGCCGTAAGTAAAATGATAGATTAAAGTGGATGCTCAGTGACCTTTGCACCCTAAAAGGCTAAGGATATTGATTGAGATAAAAACAATTTCTTAGATACTTAAAATAGTCATTGAATCTGCAGCATGAAAATGCAGTTATTGTACTAATTTGTTTGCTTTAAACAACTCTTCATGGCTCAGCATTACTTACTAATTATCCTACTAATGCCTCATTGCCAGTACCTTGAATTTCTCAATCAAAATAATCTTGATTTTCACATTTTGGCATAAAAGTTACATTCTACTATATCTGTTTCCTGCAGAATTTAAGTTATGGATATTTTCATAAGAATTGTGTTATTGACACTTTATCTACATACTTGTAAACATCAAATTTGTATAAAGATGTTGATATTTACTGTTGTGTATAGTGAATGTTATTAAATGTAATGAGATGTGGCTAGCTGTCAAACATTCTCACAATATGAAGCATAGTCACGAAGCCTGAACACACTGAATATAACTCAACACTTTAATCAAAGATGTTATTAGAAGCCGAAAACCAGGAAGAGGAAGTTAATTTAAGGGAAAGTAACTCTATTAGGAAACAAAGTAACCATGGAGACATATATACAAACGACCCCATCAATAAAATGTGTTTACAGAGCTCTTCATCGTAACACCACAAACCAGGTTGAAGTTAAGAAAATTCAGGAAGGAAAATTGTTTTTTTTTTAAATTTATAGTATCCGTTTTGTGCCATTATTTTTCAGACATCCAAAGGAAATGGAATACTTGTTGCGTAGTGTATGCCCCTTGTCTCACAAAAAGAAGAAACCACATGCACCAGAATATGATCCGGTGTGTGCAAACTACAGTTCCAAAATTCCAAAAACTCTTCCACCCCTACCCAGTAAACCACAGGTTTGTTCACTGTTAGCTGTTCATGTGATTCTCTCTTCTTCCCTCCCTTGTTTAATTTTGGTTGTGGTTTACTTACTGTTCTGGATGCATTTTACTTTCTATTTGGTTCAAAATGTGGCTTATATACTAATTAGTTCTTCTCTTCTTCTTCCGTCCTTAGTCACCGACCGTCAAAGCAGTCAGTGGCCATTACGCCTAGTGGCGTCTTAGGGCAACAGCAGATAGGTTTTCTTTGCCATTGTTTCCCATCACGCCTATTGGCGTCTTTAGGGCAACGGCAAATCAATCCATTTGCTGTTGTTTCCGTAATCGAAGTTAATTAGTTCTATGTGTAGCTTATTTACTATTCATTTCTGTATGTGTTTTTTTTAACTATTTAATTCCCTATGTGGTTTATATGCTAAAAGGCTCTGAATGTTTTGTATCCCATTTAGTTTCTGGATATTGTTTATTTACTGTTTAGTTCTGTATGTGGTTTTCAGCTATTTAATTCTTCTTCTTCTGCTTGGATCTTTAGCCACTGACTGACAAAGTCATCAGTGGGTTCACGCCTGGTAGGTGTCTGAGAGGGCAGCAACAAACTGTCTCCACTTTGCTTGATTGGCCTTCGTCCTTCATGTGTTGCCCCAACTCAGGCTCACTTTGCACCTTGGCTTCCACAGTTCACCAAGTTGTTCTTGGTCTGTCGTTCTTTCATCTTCCTTCTGGGGTTCATAGCAAAGCAGTTTTTGTGATGGTATCAGGGTCTCTTCTGAGGACATGGCCTACCCAGTTCCAGCATCTGCCTGCTATGATGGTGTGCATGTCTTCTTGATTGCTCAGAGTAAGCAGTTCTTGGTTGGTTTAGCAAAAAGATTCTAAGAATTTTCCCAGGCAGGTTGTGTGGAAAGAGGACAATTTTGACATTTCCTTTTCTGTTACTCTCAAGCATTCCGCATCATACAGAAATTATGTGACTCTCATATAATCTTAATTTGGTATTTGTGCTATACTGGGAAGATTTCCAGATGTTATTAAGATATTTAATTCTTGATATAGTTTAACTGCTGCAAGGTTCTGGATGTTTTGTGCTCTGTTTAAATTTCTTGATATTGCTTATTTAAAATTTAGCTCTGGGTGTGCCTTATTTACTATTTTATTTCTAGATATAGTTGGTTTACTACAAAGTCCTGGGTGTTTGGATTAGTTTTTGGTCCATGTACAGGAAAACTGGTGTTTGTCTTATGCATGGGATATCTGGTTCAAACCCGTGTGGATTATAGTTTGGGCATATAGTATTCTTTATTCTGTACTCGAGGAAGTTGAGGGGAACTGCGGTAAGACGTGGAATACAATGGGTGGGTTTGAAAAAAAATCGAAAAAAGGTGATTCGTCTTACGAGGACAAAAGACAAAGAAAATAGTCTACGTTACGGCCACAAGGCCTTCGTCAGGAAAGGAAAGAAAGTGAAGTCTAGATAGATACGAGATAACAGAGACACGGTGCAGTATTTTTTTTGACTGCACCGTGTCTCTGTTATCTCGTATCTATCTAGACTTCACTTTCTTTCCTTTCCTGACGAAGGCCTTGTGGCCGTAACGTAGACTATTTTCTTTGTCTTTTGTCCTCGTAAGACGAATCACCTTTTTTCGATTTTTTTTCAAACCCACCCATTGTATTCCACGTCTTACCGCAGTTCCCCTCAACTTCCTCGATTATATATATATTTTTTTGACTGCACCGTGTCTCTGTTATCTCGTATCTATCTAGACTTCACTTTCTTTCCTTTCCTGACGAAGGCCTTGTGGCCGTAACGTAGACTATTTTCTTTGTCTTTTGTCCTCGTAAGACGAATCACCTTTTTTCGATTTTTTTTCAAACCCACCCATTGTATTCCACGTCTTACCGCAGTTCCCCTCAACTTCCTCGATTATATATATATTTTTTTGACTGCACCGTGTCTCTGTTATCTCGTATCTATCTAGACTTCACTTTCTTTCCTTTCCTGACGAAGGCCTTGTGGCCGTAACGTAGACTATTTTCTTTGTCTTTTGTCCTCGTAAGACGAATCACCTTTTTTTGATTTTTTTTCAAACCCACCCATTTTATTCTGTACTGCATATTACGTTAGTTGTTTTTCTTATATTGGTTCTTCCAGACAGCAGTTTCTCTGCCGTTTGTTCTGGCATTGAATAATGTCTGTAGTGTTTGTTCCTAGGCTTATCTCTCTTTTCTCTTTACCCTGTTGTATTTTGAGGGATTTGTAGGTATTTGTTTTACTGTATCTTTGTCCATCATTTTTATTGCAAATACTTACTTACTTAGTCTTTCCTCCTCTACCGTGAGGTGTAGAGGTTTGTAAGAGAGAACGCCATACTATTCTATCAGCTGTCTTCCTCCTGGCTTGGTTCCATTCAAATCCTCTGTCCTTCAAAGATTGTCTAATGTTGTCCTCCCAGCGGACTTTGGGTTGTCCTGGAGGTCTGGATCCCTGGCTCTTAGTTTCCCATGCTTGCCGATCTTCTCCCATTCTGCAGACATGACCAAACCATCTCAGTTGGGACTGTTCTACTTGGGTCTGCAGGGGTTGGGTTTTTTAGGCCTTGACGTATTGTCTGGTTGCGAACCATGTCTCTTCTTGTTACTTCAACCACCTTCCTCATATACCTCATTTCTGAGGTTTGGATCTGGCTTTTGTGGGTTGTAGTCATTGCCCATGACTCGCATCCGTACGTCAAGACTGGGACAAAGGTGGAGTGGTATACAGCCATCTTCGTCTTCTTACCAACTTCTCTTTTGCTGAGGAATCCTCGATTTATGGCTTGAAAAAGTCTCCCAGCTGCTGCTCTTCGGGTAGCCAACTCTTCTTTGATGCCTCCCTTCCAGTCTATGACAGCTCCAAGGTATTTAAAGTCATCGACCTGCTCCAGGACCTGTTCTCCCAGCTTAATCTGATGTCTTCTTTCCTCTCGTGATATCACCATGGTTTTTGAGCTGCTTATGATCATCCCTCTCTTCTCCAGCTCTTCCTTCCAGACTTGCAGGTTGTATTGAAGATATGCCTCTGATTCAGCAATCATTATTGCAAATAACATTATCTTAAATCTATCTACAGGTGTTTGTTGATATTTTTTAAATTGGTATTTTATTTTACTTCTCGCACTAAAATTGTGTCTGGATTATTATTTTTTAAAAGTGTTTTTGTTCTTCCTTTATCCTTAGACATGCTCAGATAGTTATATGTTATATGTTAATTCTTGTAATATAAAAGTTTGTCATATTGTGTAGCTCCCTGTGTAGGTTAATTGTTCGTACAGTTTCTAGCGATGGTGATGGCAAGTCTTGTGCTTTCAAGTATTCTATGAGTGGTTTTCTGTGCTATTCATATTTCTTGCATGTTAGCACATTACCACATGCTGTGGTATTTTTTCAAGACAGGTTCCACAGTAGGGTTCCTCTATGATAAAATAGCCTGTTCCTAATAAGTTTTCTATTGCAGATTATTTTTGGCTAGATATCGACATGTTTGTGTTGGATCTTTCAGCAGTTTATAAACGTGTCTGCCTTTCTTGCTTTGTTTCCAATACTCTGCCGATCCCTTTGTTGTAATATTTTTAACTATACTTTTGATTTCTGTTGAGCTCAACCCATGTTTATATGGTTTGGGCTGCTTGTTCTTGTTTTTGCTTTCTTGTCGGCCACCTCATTTCCTTCTATTCCCACATGCGAAGATATCCACAGACTGTTGTCTGCATTTAGGTCATTCAGTTTTAGTAGTTTTTGATGTATTTTGTTTACCAGTTAGTTTTGGACATAGTTTATTCAATTTTTAGTTTTTAGGTCTCTGTTTATTATTTAATATTTGGATGTTGTGTTACTATATATTTCTCCATTCTTTGTTATTGATGTTTGTTACTTAATCATGGATGTCATTTGTTCACTGTATACTTACTTTACTATTTCGGTCCACTGGAGAGCTGAAGTTTGTGCTCTAGATCCAAGTGTGTTGCATTGGTTGCTGCGAGCCTATTTGTTGTACGATTTCTATATTATTATCTATCCATCATGTCTCATGCCTCATGTAAGTTGCTGGGGGTCTCTTGTGAGACAAAGAATGAATAGGACTACTGTTCTGCTCCCTCATGCATGTCGTACAAGGTGACTAATATGATGTTGTACATGGGGCTGGCAACCTAACCATATAAAACAAATAGCCACATATACCACCGCTGCAAGAGCATATGAATGCTTGGTGCAGGCTTCCTGCAAGGGGCCAGCTACAGAGGTGGCTCTATCCTCCATAAGAAATGAAAAGGAACATGATAATGATGATCTTGGTCTTCCCCATGCCCTAGAACCAGATCTTCTGATGTTGTATTAGGTAATAGCTTCAGCATTAGACTGATAGAGTTCTTTATTAAGTAGTAGCTTAAACTTCAGAGCTCTTTATTGGGTAAAGTAGAAGTTTATCTTCAAATGATAATACAATGGTCTTCTAGAAGACTAACTTTCTAATACACAAAATATAACATTCCATGCAAATTTTATAAGACATCAGATAGAGCTTTTTTATGGTCTAATGTAAAAATCTGGTAAATAATCTGTCAAGGGTCCCTTCCGTGAACCACAAGATGTACAGAAGCAGCGTTACAAGCCTTTCCAGCCCACATTACGTGTTTGCACTGACTTCTTCTCACTAGAAAAGGCCAGGCAGAAGTTAAAGGAAGAGGAGTGGGTTACTAGAGTCAATGATAACATGTAAGTGTAAATTTGATAACTCATGTTCTGCAGGTTATGATAATTATCAAGACCTAGGTTTTAGTTTTTAGCTCATACATTTAATTCTTTAATATATTATTATTATTATTCATTTCACCTTAGATCATATACTTAATTTTTTATTCATTCATTGACACCTTTTTTCCCATACATTTAGTTTGTTGTTCTGAGACTGAAAATGCTTAATTTTAGGAAGTGAAAAAAATAACAGCTTTACCAGCTTGGTAATCCTCTTCTTACACCCCAAGCATTAGGCCCTGGGATCTATATGGGTGATGCTGGGCATTGTGTTGTTAAAAATCTATTTGTATCTCACCTATTAAGTTTATTCATGTTTTGTCCCTCTTAACAAAGTCACTACTGTTTAATATCAATGTTCTGACTAAATTTTACACAAGCCGTAGATTAAGATCTAAACCCAAATTTGAAGAAAGAAGCTTCTTTAACCTATTTTAATGTAGAAGAAAGAAGAGTCTGTAAAAACTTATTAAAACTTTTTTGCTTGGTCGAATTCAGGTTCGAACCATTCAGTCGCCAAGCTGTATTGTATGAACCTCTTCTGCACACCACCTCCAAATTTGGATGTCTACCTTATGGAACTGAATATTTCCGTGAGGAAGCTCTTGACAAGCACATTTTTCCTCAGGTACGATCATTTTATTAAGAGATTTTGTTAGAAATAGCTTCATAGCATTTATCCCAGGTGATACATTTGAATTTCTGTGTTCACAGGTTATAATACTACAATTTTCATTACTTAAGGTCTCTAGCTCTTCTCATAATATTCACTTTAAGGCTTTGGATACTTAATTATTTTAAATTTTGTCCAGTCTAAAACATGGTAATGTAGGGCAAAGTCATCACCCTATAGCTCCCCATCCCATGCCATCAGCTCACTGGCACTTGTCTGGTTCATATCATCAGTTCCACATTAGTGTTCTTGTCATACCATTGCCATTAGACTTCATCACATAATTAAAATTTTAAATATTCAATTTATGTATTATTTTCCAGAATTTCAAGACCATAGTTCCACCTATTCCAATATTTGACAAGTTTAATGACAAATACTCAAAAGGGCAAGTCTGATCACAGTTAATTGGGACAATCTATGTTTCTTCATTTTGAACTTATGAGGATTTAAGAACACTCAGCTAGTTGAGGAATCAAGAGCAGTAAGGCAATTAAAAAATCATGAACACTAAGATAACGGAGGAATCAAGACCTCTAAGGTAACTTGATGCTTATGAACCTTAGATAGCATAATTCTATAGAAATAAAGAAATTGCTGCAATATGTTGAGATTCATTAATGTGTTGATTCAGTGGCAGACTTAGCTGTTAAGTACTGTCATTATACATAATCTAAAAAAAACAACTAATTTTATATGATTTACTGAACAGTGCTGTCATTGTACATACTCTTCTGAGATGTTTAGAGGGTGCATTATCATTTTCTTCTTGCCCCATTTTGCTCCCTTCGTGTACGCTTTTATTTGTGGTTTCCTGAGCACATAAGAATACAAAAGGCAAGAGAGGATAGAAATAAATAGTCCAACACAAAAAAAAAAAATTTTCAACTCCAATGTTAAGATAGTCCTATTGTGTTGCTCTGAAACATGGAGAACAACAAAAATAACAACCAAGAGATAAATTGGCACTTGCATAGAAAAGAAGGATTAAAATGACAAGGTCACCAATGTGAATCTGATATAAATAACCAGACAAATACAAGCAGAACAACAAGAGATGTGGAAAAGACACTGGTGTTGGATAAGGCCACACTGAGGAAACCTCCTGACAGCATTACAAGGCGGTCTTTAATGTGGAATCTCTAAGGAATTCCCCCCCCCCCCCACACACACAAGAAAAACAACAACAAATAAAATTAAATTTAAAAAAATAAATAAATCCAACATGTGGAGAAGAGACAAACTTAAAAATGAATAAAGAAGAAATAAAGAGAACTTGAACAGATGATGAGTACAACAGAGTTTAGGGTGAATGATTAAGTGCTATGCTCTATAGGAAGCTGAAGGGCAAAGATGATAACATACTGGTCTTTTATTGTACATGATCTGTTGTCTTTTTATGTGATCTACTGTGTACATAATGTGTACTAAGGTTGTTGTCATTGATTGGTTGAGTTGTAGCCAGTGTATAAATAGCTAAACTGTGGTAGTTTCATGTGAAATGTATAAGAAAATAAAGGGGTAAGTAGCTCTGCAGCTCTGGTTTAATAAGAGACATCACACAGACACTTTTTAATTTGAAGTCTCTGAGTGCCTTGCTAGAGGTTTTCTTGCTTTTGTGTGCATGCATGTGTGTTCGCGTACATGTGTGTGCTTTTTTAAACTCATGACTTTTCATTAAGAGTCTTCAGTTTCTTAAGTGTATTTAATTGTAATGGATCACATGTTTTCTATTTTCAAAACATGTAATTTGTGTTGTTTCTATCATTTCCTCACTTATTTTTACTGGTTTGAAGTGCAGTGGCCTAACAATTATTTTTTTTTTTTCAATTTTAAGAGATTTTATTTGATGAGCTACTTTAAGAACTTTGTATTCACTTCCTGAGATTATTTGTCCAGATTTATCAAACTTATCTTGTCTATTTATTCTACTACTGCAGCTGAGTACTAATCATTGTGCCTGGCAGAAATGTCCAATATTGAATGAATAAATGGTATCTAAGAAAAACCAGAAGGCAAACTTTTGTTGTGTTGAATTTTTAAAAATAAACTTTAATCAAAATAGAGTTCAAGAGCTCCTGAAGGTTTTAGTTTAAAAAAAAAAAAGAAAGAAAAAAGAAGACATTCTTATGCACGAGATGACTTATAGCTCTCATGTTATATTTATTTTGTTGTAATGTGGATTCATGCCAAAACAACGCATTATTATTTAATTATACAGGCATGAACCTTTTATTTGAAATTCTGTCACGGGATTGCCTCCCCTTGCTTTGCAGTAGTGGTCCACTAATGGTCACAATGAAACGTATCTAAAAGTAGGTCATCCAAGGCATCTATCTTCGCACAAGATTACTCTTGGCAAAGATGTAGATAGAAGATGAATGACATTTCTACCGTATGGGAGCCTTCACAAGATATTCCCAGAAGTCAAGAACAAACGCTGCTTAAGGGCTGAGCAAATTTGTTAACTTATTATCTGGCCCGTCGCCTTTTGTGAAGGGGTTATGCAATGATTCTGGCCCATCAAGCCCCCAGTTGTAGTAATCCAACGAATGCCCTCTTGTAATTAATGACTCTATATTTATATACAAGGGACGGTCAAAAAGTAATGCCTCGTAATTTTTAATTTCATTCAATAGGCAAGAAAACAGATAAAATTCACATTGAAATGTAGACCCAAGTCTGAACTTCAAAAATTTATTTCTCAATGAAGTCTCCGTTATTTGTTACAGTTTTTGTCCATCTTCTCACAAGGGCATGTATCCCCGCACGGTAAAAATTTGTGTCCTTTTTCCAAAACCACTGGCATACGGCGCGTTTAAGGGTCTCGGTGTCCTCAAAGTGATGTCCGCGAAGATCTTCTTTCAGTGGTCCAAGAAGTCAGAAGGTGCAAGATCGGGACTGTAAGGGGGATGTGGTAATGTCCATCCAAATTCTGCAATCGCATCAATGGTGCGTTTAGCGGTGAGTGGCATGGCATTATCGTGCAACAGTAGTGCAGTTCTCTGATCTTTTAATGGGTAAAGTCGCCGAAGACGACCTCTAAGCTTCTTCAAAATTTCAATGTAACGGTCTGCTTTCACCGTGTTTCCCTGTTCCAAGAAGTCGAGAAGAATCACACCCTTCTCATCCCAAAACACGGAGGCCATAACTTTCCCTACAGATGGTGAACTTTTGAACTTCTTTCTTGTCGGCGATGTTGTGTGATGCCATTCCATTGACTGCTTGGATTCTGGTTAAAAAAAAATGAACCCAAGTCTCATCACCTGTCACAATATTCGATAAAAACTCTTCTCCTTCAGTTTCGTAACGGTGCAGGAGGTTGATGGCTATGGTCTCGCCTTCAGCATTGAGGAATTCTATGACATAACGTTGTTTTAACCGAATGTCTTTGGCAGCCATTTTTAAACTGTTACAGTGGTGCCACCTGTTACTGAAACAGGTTGGTAATGCTATACAGTGCAGAAGAGTGTTTGAGGAATCCTGCTAAATTTACAAATTGCACACTGATGCAGTATTTACATACACAAAAAATAGGAGGCATTACTTTTTGACCTTCCCTCGTATATACTACTGGACAAAAGTTAAGGGCCACCATTCAGTTTAGACAAGGTTTATATAATTGATTGGCAAACTGTAAAGACAAGTGAAAATGTCATTAAAACTGAGCTCAGAGAAATGTGTATACATTTCTGTGTGCACTAGGTTAATTTTTTTTAAATGTCCAAAAACTGGGTCACTTTAACCCGCACGTGAAAATTGCCATTGTTGCTGCAAAAACTCGTGATTTTTGCAACACGCCCCACTAGTTCAAAAGGTGAAAAAGTGAGTTGAATTTGAATGCACATGGAAAATTATCATCGGTAAAGAGTGTTCACCGTTGGTATGCAATAAATCAGTATGACAAGTGGTCGAAATGATCACTGCATTAGCCATGCCACCAAGGAGAAGTCTCAGCACTGTAGACCGTGGTCGAGCCATGGCATGGATTCAGGATGGTCAATCTGTTCGTCATGTTGCAAGACGTTTAGCAGTGTCCCACTCTACCATTCAGAGACTTCTTGAGAGATTTCAAGCTACCGGACATTTAGAAAATCGACCCTGCTCAAGAAGAATTATATAAACCTTGTCTAAACTGAATGGCGGCCCTTAACTTTTGTTCAGTAGTATATGTATTTATCAAGAAAACTGGCTCATATGTTTGCTTTCGTACATATAAACTGAATCAACTATTATTGTTTAGTTTAAAATAACATACAACAAATTTAATAGTCAATTAGTCTTTAACATGGGAAAATAAATATGGAAAATTTGGTGAAATTTGAAATTAAAGTTTCCTCACTGAGGTTTTGGTAGGGAGTTAATAATAATAATGTCTGTATTTTTTGCTGTAGCCTGTAATATAAAACTTAGCTCCAGATGAGTCCTGCAGCTGTTGTTTTCGTCACTTATGTTTGGTGATGAGTACACTTCTCCAACTAATTCGTCCACTGTAGGCGGTAATATTCTTCTCTCACACTAGTGGCGTAGGAACTTCAGTACTTAAGTCTGATGTCTTGTAACCATGAACTGTGACAAATTAGAAAGAAACAAATCCCTCAGTACATTTGTTCTCCGCAAACTAACAGGCCCATTTTCATGCGCTCCACCCACGAATGTTAACCTCTCAGAAGAATTAAATTCCCGAGCACAAAATGTAACTCAGGGAATTAGATGAAAATTCACCAATATCCTTCTGGATGTCAACTAGGAAATTGCGTCTGGAGTGCATGGATAATGATTTGCCTGAATTACAATTAAAAAGGTATATAAATCTCACAAAATGATTCTATACGCTTTAGGCACATGTGATGTAATTATCACTCATTACTCGTCGATACTCCCATTGGGGTCTGGGGTCGCTCTTCTGTCGGGTTTCCTAGTCAGAAACAATCACCATCTCTTGCAGTAGTGGTTAATGCATATACTATTTTCACATGTTGAGGTTGCCAGCCTCATATATATAACCACTTAGCAAGAAACCTTTAAAATTTACATTAGTAAATAAATTGTTTACACTTACCCAAAATTTTGAGAATACACACTCCTCCTGGCGCAGATTAGAATGGACCCACAGCCCTGTATTTAGATGCTGTTTGAACCACTTAAGTCTGAGAAATTCCTCTTATGACGGGTGAAACACTGGGTCTGGAAATTTATAATTCCTCTTATGACGGGTGAGACACTTGGTCTGGAAATCTATAATTCCTCTTATGACTCCTTGTGATAAAATTCCCAAGTTTCCAGTCTTGTATTAAAATTGCGGGTTTACTTGTTCTTCCAAAGTTGCCCAATACTTGATCTGGTACTTATAGTTGTGAAATGATAAGTCCCATCTTCTTTCCTCTGCCTTGTAGGAGGTGTTTAGTTGACACTGCGATGCAGACTGTCTGTGTATGTCTGATTTCTACAGTATATCTCACATTCCTGAGTTTCAAATCCCAGCTGTGTTTCCTGCTGAATGTTCCAATCAATTCATTGTAGCTTCTGGCGAACCAATCAAATCTATCTAGCACTGTTTGGATGGGGAAGTTTATCATTATCACGTGTATTTGAAAATATTAAATTTAATATACACGCATGGCCTCTTACAACAGTGATGTCATATCGTTACCTAAGACTTCCGGCGCACCTCTGTTTATCACAATATTGTGACAGTTTTCCTGGCGTAATGTTTTCCGCCCAGATGTCTAGCCCGACAGATTATCTAATTATCCCCTTTATCTGCATGCCTCCGCCAGACAGATGTCTGGTCAGCCCGGGTGGTCTTCTTTCATCGTATCACAAACCAGCTTGTGTCAACATGATCAACAGCTTTCCAATGGGGTCAAACGTTTGACAGCCCCGTTTCCACAGGCGGTCAGACAGATTATGCGATAAAATATTATCGCTGGCCGGGTCACCAAACCTGGCGAATCGTAACAACAGTCTGGGAGTGGAGTGTGAAACAATAAGATACGCATTACTCCCGTAGCAAATACTGCCATAGGGGAGTGGCGTGTTAGAGACATCACTATGCTATGTCCAGCATAAAGCAAAATAGTGAAAATAACGAATAAAAAGGCATGATTTATGCCAAATAAAAGCGATGAGTGAGAAAAATGAAGAAAAAGAAAGGATACTGCCAGAGGGCTGAAGGTGTGAGAGAGCACACAAAAGAGCATGTTCAGACGTTTTGTCACAAATTCCAATATTCGATAAACTCTGAAAATCTATGTTTTTTTTTTGTTTAAAACTAAATCTTAAATATGCTTTATCATTGCAATCCTTCACTTGCACAATGACCCAACCATGTGCAAGGGTCCATTTCATCATGTTTTCGATCTGTGTGCTTTATACTACTATGATAGTGCATGCACAATACATTAGACATATTGATGTAGATGCTAGAGCTGACAACAACAGGAACTGTTATGGATTGAGAATTGGGTTACTTTTTCATTTCAAGTTGGGCTACTCTTCAATCTAGAGTTGGATGCATGGAGGCATATTTGGAGTCATTCTTATATGACCACCAGCTATGTACAATGCCTTATGGCCTACTTTTTATGATTTCCAACTGCCATAGGATTTTTAACATGTGCAACTTGCACACGGGACCTCCTATTTTTTTTGCCTTATCTGAGAAGGTTAGGCATCAATCACACAACCCTGAGACCAGGATGGAAGTATGACATCGTTAGGACCACTGATTCTGAAAAGCAGTTTCCATAAATTATATTCCCTTTACTGGGAATCGAACCCAGTATGTTTAAAATTCCAGGCAGACACCATACCTCTTAGCCACTGCCACCTCTAAAGTGTTATAAAATAAAAAGATCTCAAAACTGATATTTGCAACCAAAGTAAATGTTTTTGGCATTGTTTTGGAAATCATATATGCTGACAAATTATTCATTTTGCCTGAATGCCCTGTGAATTCTAAGTGCCTCATTACTATGGTACCTAAGGTTATCAGCGTGGTGCCTAGTGTTATTTTTATTATATTTAAGTGTTTTCTATATTTGATTATGGCATTCTGTTCAGACAGCAAATGATATTGATTATGGCATTCTGTTCAGACAGCAAATGCTTTAAGTATGCTATTCCATATGTAAGTTCTACATTGGAAATCACTGGAAAAGTTGTTGCACTCTGCTTATAGTGGCTAATAAAATTAACATTAGCACTACTGTCAGCTTATCTGATATACATCACAATAAAAGAGGAAAACAGTACCCTACCAAGCATGTCATAAAGGGCGATTGAGAAGGGTTGGGCCATGGGGCAGGCTAACCAATCCTATAGAAACTTGCAGCATGAACAAGACAATCTAAATCAAGTAATTTAGATAATTAAAGTTGGACATCCGAGATGAAAGAAGGTCCTCTATTGTGATGTTTCATGAAAAAATATAAAGAAGACATGGAAAAACCTTGAACGGATGGCACAAGATAGGAGGATTTGGTGAAGGCCTACACTCCACAGGGAGTTGAATGGTAATAGGTAGACAATGAATATTCACCAGCTCAGTTCATTATCTTTCAGCTCCAGAAGAAGCATGGACCTCAACAAATGCCTGCCGTCTGCCTGTCTTGTGCCATCAGCTCAAGGTCTTTCAATGTCTTCCTTATCATTTTCATTTCTCTCTGGTTCTCCAAATGTTTTTTAGTCTACCACTTCTTCTCTTACCCTGGGAATTCCAGAACAAGGACTGCTTTGTAATGCCATCAGCAGGTTTCCTCAATGTGTATTCTATCAACAGCAACCACCTTCTTATCTTCTGTTCCACTGGCACTTGTCATTAGTTCCAGTTTGATGACCTTGTACCATTTCCACATTGGTGACCTAGTACCATTTCATTCCTTCTATTCAAGGCTCATGAAATATACATAAAAGCACATAAAGATGTCTGAAGAAGTATCAAAAGTGACAAAAAACAAAATACATTGATGGCAAGAGAGGAAGAGAAAGTTGCAGACGAAAGGATTTTGAGGGAACTATACAAAAAAAAAAAAAAGCAGGACAATATCAGTAGTTGAATGCTCCTATGTCCCATAACTAGATGCAAGACAAAATCAGAATACTTGATGAGAGGTCAGAGCAATAGGATACAAGAATAAATATGGCAAAAGATAGCCAGACTTTGCACATGGAGAAACATTTTTACAGATGTGGATTTTTACAGATGTTATAGGATTTACTCCTATAACTTGGCAGCAGTATAAAATTAAAAGTACAGACAGTGATATCAAAGTAAGGATACAGAAAGCAAGGTGAAGTTTCACTGTTTTGGTGAATATACGGAAAGTAAAAGAATTCCAGTACAACACAAAAAGAAGAATCTTCAACTCAGATGTCAAGGCAATCTTATTATACAGTTCTGAAACATAGAGAACAATTAAAATGACAACCAAGAAGCAACAGATTAACAAAAATGTATGCTTGTCAGAACAGAAGACTCAAAATGGTATGACAAGATAACCAATGTAGAATTGGTGGAGCCTGACAAATACTAATAAAATAAGAGGAAAGAAAAAGATGTTAAACTTGGATAGGACACACACCTAGGAAACCAGCTAAAAGAGTTACAAGGTATTCTTTGTTCTGGAGTCTTACAGACAAGAGAATTGAGAGATATCTAAAAAAAACATAGAGAAGCTAATAGTCACAGACATGAATGAGATGAAGAAGACACTAACAGACCTTGAATGAATGGTACAGGACAGGAAGGCTTGGCATGCATTTGTTGATGCTCTGTGATTTATGGGAATCTGATGGGTAATAAACTGAGAATAGATACTGTCTATTCTTTGGTTTCATATATGTGCTTTCTTTGGTTTCATGTATGTACATTCTTTGGTGTCATGCATGAGCTTTCTTTGGTTTCATGTGTGTGCTTTCTTTGGTTTCATGTATGTGTTTTCTTTGGTTTCATGTGTGTGCTTTCTTTGGTTTCTGGTATGTGCTTTCTTTTATTTCATGTATGTGCTACCCTCTTAATTTTTTTTGGTAACTTATATTGCATTTCAGTGTATATACTTACTTACTTAGTCGTTCCTCTTCTACCGTGAGGTGTAGAGGTTTGGAAGAGAGAGTGCCAGACTATCCTATCGGCTGTCTTCTTCCTGGCCTGGTTCCATTCTAGTCCTCGGTCCTTCAAAGATTGTCTAATGTTGTCCTCCCAGCGGACTCTGGGTCGTCCTGGAGGTCTGGATCCCTGGCTCTTTGTTTCCCATGCTTGTCGTGGTAGCCGATCTTCTCCCATTCTGCAGACATGGCCAAACCATCTTAGTTGGGACTGTTCTATTTGGGTCTGCAGCGGGTGGGATTTTAGGCCTTGACGTATCGTCTGGTTGCGGACCATGTCTCTTCTTGTTACTTCAACCACCTTCCTCAGATACCTCATTTCTGAGGTTTGAATCTGGCTTTTGTGGGTTGTAGTCATTGCCCATGACTCGCATCCATATGTCAAGACTGGGACATAGGTGGAGCGGTATACAGCCATCTTCATTTTCTTACCAACCTCTTTCTTGCTGAGGAATCCTCGATTTATGGCCTGATAAAGTCTCCCAGCCGCTGCTTTTCGAGTGGCCAACTCTTCTTTGATGCCCCCCTTTCGGTCTATAATAGCTCCGAGATATTTAAAGTGGTCGACCTGCTCCAGGACCTGATCTCCCAACTTAATCTGATGTTTTCTTTCTTCTCGTGATATCACCATGGATTTTGTTTTAGAGCTGCTTATGACCATCCCTCTCTTCTCCAGCTCTTCCTTCCAGACTTGCAGGTTGGATTGGAGATGTGTCTCTGATTTAGCAATCAGGGCAACATCATCAGCAAATGCTAGCTCTGAAATACAGACCTGTCTCATCTTCCAGTACCCCACTGAATACTTTCTTGTTCTCTCCTTACATGTCTTGATGACATCGTCCATGAGGAGTATGAAAAGATAAGGTGACAGGATATCGCCTTGTCTTACACCAGTGGTGGTCCTGAACTCTTCTGACTTATAGTTTGCTGTCCTCACATAATTTCTGCAAGACTTGTAGAAGCTTTGTATAGCATGAATCAGAGGTGCTGGAATGTTCTTCCTTGCCAAACAGTCCCAAAGTTTGCTCCAGGGGACCCTGTCAAACGCCTTTTCCAGATCTATGAAACAAAGATGGATCTCACTCTTGTACTCAAGGGCCTTTTCACTCAGCTGCCTGAGTGTGAAGATTAGGTCTTGAGTACTTCGGTTTGCTCAGAATCCGCACTGGGCTTCATCCAATTGTGGCTCAGCTAGGCATCGGAGTCTCTGCTCTAGGATTCTAGAGTAGATTTTACCAGGGACACTGAGAAGGGATATGCCTCTATGGTTTCCACATTGTCGATTGTCACATATCAGTGTATATATGGGGATAAATTCTGTGCATGGGTACATCATTTTGGTTTAGACCTATCCTGTATTTTTGTGCTTCCTTTGCTATGGCTGCCATTTTTTAGATCATCTCACAATCTCCACAGTCAAGATACAAGACTATGTCTTTCCAACAGCTTGTAATCCTCAACTGATTAAAATATGTATATTCTCTTGAAGAGATCTTTATTGTTTGTCATGACTTCTAAATATTAACAAAGTATATTTTGATGGCATTACAGACTAGCTTATCAATAGAATTATAATAGTCTCAGAACCAGTTCTGCACAGCTACACTGGCTACCTCTCCCCAACAGTTTCAAGCCAAACTGGGACCTCTGTGCATTCATTCATCACAAATTCAGTACAGATTAATACACTATATTACTTGCTGTGCACACTGCTTAGTGTGTATGGTCAGCCTGCTACATTTACATTTTTAACTACTTATCTCCAATATGATTTTGTTTAACCTCAGCAGAATAATCCAATGACAAAAACAAATCAACAAACATCTTATTTATTTATACAACCTATATATTTCATGTTATCACATATTTACATATTTAATGTAATTTGACAGCAAAAAATAGGAAACACATCATCTGTCACTGCTCAACTTCAACTGACTTTTCCTCATCAAGATCATCTGTCTTTTCCAACTCTGTCCTCAAGTCTGACGATACCTCTGTAAATAGCCTGTCCCAGTCCCATGGTTTGTCATCCTGTTTTAAATTTTAATAAAAAATAATTCATTACAAATATTCCAATTTGAATTACACGCATTCAGATTATAATCACTGTTACGGTCTTTTTCTTAATTGAATATATTCCTTTTTAAACTTTGTTCTGACTGATATTATTATGTCTATTGAACTGTATTAAAGTTATTATTTTTGCCGTAACCGTGGGTTTGTTGTTATTGTTGATTATGGATGTTTGAGTGTTAAATATTATTTCATTTCATATTCCATCATTCTGTCATCTGAGTTCATCTCAATATATATGTCTGGTGTGTATGTTGAATTCAAACCCATTAAGGTTGAACAATAATACTTGACCGTAGAACAGAACTGCACAACGGTGTGGCATAACCTTTCATCATGAATAGTTAATCGACAGAATACCTGATCGACCACTGAATCCTTTAATACATTCACAAACACATCTTCACATCATGGAATGTAGACAACAAAATGTGTGATTCTCATTTCACGTATGCGATACATATCATAGTGTCTATCAGCCTTATCTATTTGACCTTAGCTCGGTCATTTTAACCATTATTTAATCACTCTAACTCTTCTGAGTTATAATAATAATAATAGCCCCTTCAGTCATAACTGACTATGGGAATGCGCCCCTGAGGTGACAGCCCTCAGCTGCTTATTTTCCTGGTGCTCCTTTCGACGTTTTCTCCTCACCTCTGCTTCTTGTGTGAGCCTCTCTTCGCCCAATCTGAGGTGGCGCCGTAAATAGCATCGCCACTTAGTGCGATTGGCAGCTTCATCCTCCCATGTTGCTGGATCCATGTCCAGTGCCCTCATATCTCTCTTGCACACATCTTTGAACCTCAGCTGTGGTCGCCCAACTGTTCTCTTGCCATCTGCTAATTGTCTGAGTTATAGCAGCGCACAAATATTATCTTCTCCAGAATATTATGCAGCGAACAAACAATTATGCTAAAATATCTTTAGCTTTTCTTTTAGTCATATATTATTCCTTTTCAAACCTCTGACTGAGTATCATTTATTAATTTGGCTACACACGCCATCATAGTTGCCACCACTGTTTTTCATTAACTTTAATATACACACCGCTTTGTATTATATTTTAAATCTCTGCGCTTTAAAGATAAGCGCTTACACATATAACTCTGGACTCAAAAGTCCTTATGTATTAATTATGCTATCAGCTTTAAAAAGCCTGAACACTAACGGTTAAACTTTCTTGAGTTTGAAACTCTACATATCGACTAGTGGACTCTGCCACACAAATAATATATACGCTGCGATAAGCCAGAAAGCTACACGAAGACTCCCGTAGCTATGCTAAACACGTCAGCAAGCAACTCACGCATAACATTCCAATTCTAACTAGAGGTAGTGCTGCATGGTGCGACCATCTCAATCCAACTAAGCCAAGATGCTGGCAAAACCATGCAGCAGTCCTCAACAATCACACATTTTAATAAAAAATTATTCATTACAAATATCCCAGTTTTTAACCACACATTTTAATCAAAAATAATTCCAATTTTAATTACATGCGTTCAGATTTTAACCACAAATTTTAATCAAAGGTAAAGGTAGTCCCATATCAGATACTGCTGTAGGGGAGTGAAGTGTTAGAGAATTCACCATACTAGGTCCAGCTTTATGAAGTGGGGTGACCAGTTCCCTTCTTGCTGCCTTTGCCTTTCCTAACTCAAGAGCAGGGTCAGGTACCCATTTCCAGCTCGGTAGATTGGAGCGTGACACTGCCAGGTTTCCATCCCAGAAACTGTGCCAAAAGAGGAAAGTTGTTCTAACTGCTTAGCCATACATACTCTAATTTAGAGATTATTTCATTATTATCTCATGTATTCAAGTTTTAAAAACAAACACTTTAATTACATAAATTCACGTTATTGTTGAACAGAACCGACATGATTGCACTCTGGGCAAGCCCATAGGTGCTCAGCCTCCCTCAGTATATGTCGAAGAGTGAATGCTAACTGTTTCTGTTGCTCGCTGGTTATATATACAACAGATGCATCCTCTCATACGTCCATCTCCGCTAGCCTTACGTTTGATGCCAAATTCCAACAGTCTTAACCTTGATGATTCATCTATTGCAGTGCCATTCTCTAACAGGCGATCATTAACTGTTCTCATTATCTCTCCCTTATCCATATCCAGTGTCCCCACTTTTTAATATCCGTATAGTCAACCACAGATATTTTATTTCACACACAGGATTCCAATAAGACAGAATGCGTTGTCTTTAAAAAAAAAAAAACACTTACTGAGAACAGAATACATACCATTTTATTTCAACTGAATAAAAAACATTACTATTTAAAAAATTTTTTTTTATTCATACACAAAGAAGGTCATTACTTTGCCAATCCCCCCATTTGAAATTCAGAAAATCTGAAAGTACTCTAATATTTCGAGAACATGAACATACACAGAGGTGATCTCTTTCAGTTTGACCTCCAGCACAATATATTATAGTTAAGTGTTTCCACAACAAGAACAAACAACAACCAGAAAGTTAAAGACTTTCATAAATGGATGCCTGTGCAGAACAGATGGAATGAAATTGTATGACAAGATCATCATGGTGAACTAATGGAAAATACTAGACAAATACCACTTGAACAAGATGTAAGGAGAAAATGCTGATGCTGGATAGGATACCCTCTGAAAACAACCAGTGGATAGCATTACAAAGCATCCGGTAGCTCTTGTACACAGGTTAATAGATCATAAAGCCAGGCCCTCTGCTTCACCTGTGGGGGTATGAGGTCATCGTCAACAGCAGACTGTGCGATCGATGCAAATGTAGAGCCACTAGATATAAGAAGGGAAAAGGCAACCATTGAAGCAGTAGAAAGATAGAGACATTTCCCTCCAAACCATCCAAATAGAGAACAATGGACAAAAACAATAAGACTGAAACAAAAATGCCCAATACTCATAGTGGAAGAATTGAGTACAAAACACCATCTACCAGAAGACAGAGAAAAACTAAGAAAAGTATTTGACAGTCCACCAAACAAAATCCCCATACTGCCCCAGATAAAAATCAAACTCATAGACCACTGAGTAAACAAACAAGCAGACCCTAACAGCCTAAAAATCTGTGCACTGAAGACCATTGACTCCTACCCTAAAGACTGGATCCAAGTGTACACAGATGGGTCAGCTTTCAAGGTCACTATCAATGCAGGGTATGGCTCTCTCATAATATTCCCAGACAAGGCAACAAACCAATTGTCTGCATCTTGTGGATCATATTGCTCAAATTATGATGCTGAGATTCAGGCCAAGTCGGAAGCCTTATCAATCATCCTCGCAAAAGACAAAAACAAAACAGAACATCCAAAAACCTTGTCATCTTCTCTGACTCTCTATCTGCACTACAAGCCCTTGAAAACTGGATCCCAATGGCTCAAAGAACATACTTAAAGAAATAGATGCACTTTCCTCCTATGACATCAACACAACCCTAACGTTGATACCAGGTCATATAGGCATCAGAGGAAATGAAAGTGCTGACAAACTGGCAAAAAAATCAGCAAACATGCCACAACTGAACATTGCCACCAATTTAAGAACTACAAAATACATGATACACAATCAACTGCAAACAGCAGTGGATGGACCGCTGGATGGGCTACTGGCATAATTGCAAGAGCACTCTGATAAAGCTGAGTTTCTGTTGCAGTTTAATACACCACATTGATATGTATGATTTGTGGCTATCACATTGATAAAGGCATTTCTTTGCTGTGATGTTCCTGCTTTCATAGGGTCATACTGGACGCGTAGATGAAAGGTCAACTCGTTCCGACACAGTGCTGACATCGAGTGAGTGTGTAGGTGTAAAGGATGCGAATGTGTGTATAGTTCTGTTGAGTTGACAAGTCACTCACTCAGTCATAAGCAGAAGTCAATAAGGGCAGACCACTGATGACGTTTCATACATTTATTAATGGACATACACTTCGACTTCACAGGTACAGTCATTTGAACATGTTGGCACAACAATCATCGTATATTTGAAAATGGGTGACAATATCAGATGTATAGTTATGTGGTACATCAATATAAAGGAACGATAGAAGGGAAACACTCCATCTCCTAGTTGTCTATCGTCTCAGGTTCTAACTGACTGATCGCGTCAGTTAAGGTGGATACCTACTGTTACGGACTAATTGACAACCTTTGACACCAGTTTAGAGTAAGGCTCTAAATGCTTAGGATGACCAAGATGTTGTGTGCGTATTCTGATCTTACAATGTCAAAGTCCGCCGGGTTCATTTATCTATTTTACAGGATTCCATTAGGCACTACGTTGGTATCGATACTGTCTCTAGTAACCCGTGTGATGCGTTGATACTGGAACATGCTTCATATTAAACTTATGAGTATTGACTGACCTGTCTATTCTTGCCTTATTAAATATCAGCAGTGTGAGATGCAGCGTGTTTAGGCAATTAAGTGTCACTGGTCATTATGAATGAATCAAACAGTATGGAATTCAACTCAGAATACGGCATTTGATAAGACCAGTAATTGACGACTTAAACATGTTTAATTAACACTCTCATTTCATGAGTAGACACAACTATTCAAAGACATAGTTCATAAACACAGTTCCATGTACGTGTCGAATGAGTTCTTATTCTTCATTAAAGCATATGTTCACTAATATATAGTTCTGTATCATGGTCAGTTCCTTTTGGCCAACATCCCGTGGCATAAAATTCATAGGCTAACTAGACTTATTCCTGTTGCTAGTTTAATAATAGCCCTTTTTCCACTAGACTTACTTCTACTGCTAGTTTTGAAATATCCTCCTTACGCTAGGCTTACATCTGCTGCTAGTCGTCTAATATCCTTGTTACACTAGGCTTACGTCTGCCGTTAGCTATATAATATTCGTTTTACACTAGTCTTACTCCTGCTGCTAGTTACGACTGTTCATTTGGCATCCAATGCCAGGCTAATCTGCCATAATTACAAACTGCGTTAATAACAATACGACTTACGTTTAATCCAAGAACACACTGCTAAATAGGCTTTCCAGCCACACATATAACTTCAGTGGACAATGTCCCACAAATCCTAAGTGGTTATACCACATATATCATAGTGGCTAGGCCACACTTTCCAAAGTGGCGATGCCACACATGCCAAACGCTGCCGTTGGGGCCGGAGCCCACGATTCGAATGACGTTACTAAGCCCTACGCGTAATGCATAGAGATATGCATTCTATGTCGTTAATATTCATTTGCGGTGTTCCATGGTGCACCCATTCAGATCAAGCTCAAATCCAAATGCCTGCACACATGCAACAACTCCCGACATCATCGATCATTAATATATATTTGAGGAATGCGCCATGCTGCAGACATGAAGCAATCCTCAACATCATCCCCCTCACTCCCAAACGTGACACTTGTGGCACGTGTGATAGTGGTGGAGAAGATGTACGTCTCTACAATATACGTATTAATATTATTAATATTACAATAATCATTAAATACGAACAACAAAATTTATACCAATAAGTACTAGCAATACTCGAAATGGTAACTAAAGAGTTAATCCATCTTTTTCTCAGAGAAATTGCGCGATAGTAAATCCGCTAAGTTATTATCCGATCCAGCGATAGGCAGAATCGTAAATGAAAATTCCTGAAGTAGTAAGTACCATCTGTGAATTCTTGAATTCCGCATAGTTCTGGAAGTAATGTACGTAAGAGGGCTGTGGTCTGTCATGAT